>ML014115.1:0-264354 GCA_003615045.1 Caulochytrium protostelioides | reverse complement strand
ATTCTGCATATTTCACCACCAACGATTTGCACTTCACTCTGGACGCTAAATAGGTCCCTTAGCTACGCATAGCTCGGCTTTTCGGTCAGCTCTCGTTGAACACACCAGCACCCGCTTCTTTCCTCTCTCTCTCTCTCTCTCTCTCTCTCTCTCTCTCTCTCTCTCTCTCTCTCTCTCTCTCTCTCTCTCTCTCTCTCTCTCTCTCTCTCTGTGACGACCCCGTTGAGCACCATGGTTTCTCGGACTTCACAGCGCGCGTCCGCTTCTCGGCGTTGCATGGTCGCGGCCTTAGTTGGCGTGATCGTATCGGCCATGCTTTTGAGCCCTGCACAGGCCGAGTTGGTCACGGCGTACAAGAAAAACCCGAGCGATATGGCGACCACCGAACTGACACCGTGTGGTCAGCGATGGAAAGGCCTCGATCCCAATAAGGTCATGCTCATCAGTCACATGCAAGACGACCCCAAGAAATGCCTCACGTGTTTCAGCGTTGAGAGTCCAAAAGGAGGAGAGAAAAAGTTTCTCCTTGGCGTCGGTACCAAAAAGGACCGAGCTGGTATTGATATTCCAGAATCGGTCGCCGATGCGTTCGCTCTCGGAGAGAAAGGCTACCTGAACGTCTTAGCGGTAGATTTCAGCCATTGCAGCGGCATTTGCCATGATAGCAAAGAAGCGTGCACATTGGGTGTGAAAGTCGACAAGAGGCCGGATAAACTGGGTTCCGAAAAGGATGATTTCTATATGCAGAACCCCAAAGCTGCCGCTGATCAACAACTGGGTCTGTATGGAAAGGACGGCCGAATCACCGAAAATTTGGAGAAAGGGGGGCCCGGGCTCGATATGCTCCGTTCCCAGGCGGGCTAAACTCTCAAGGGATCGTGGATCGAGGGTTGCTGCGGTATAAAGCCACCCACAGCAAGTTGGTGAACCGCGACCTCACTGCCGCGTTGAACCTCCGACGCTGCCTGGCCTTACCCGCTAGACCGATAGCGCCGTGCCGCAACCCGGAGCCAACCAGGTGGCAGCCCAAGATCGGCCAGCTCATCCGACACTGAGCCAAAATGCGTATTGCCTCGGTGGGGGTCCCGTAGGGGGCACCACCGAGGGCATGGTGTGCAGCGTGAGGTAGTGGAGTGAGAGTGCGCCTGTGTGTTCTGTAAAAGGAATATATCGCCAGGGATACGAGAAAATCAGACAAAACGTGAACAACACAGCGCTGGTCAGGCGGCCACAGAAACGTCGGTGCTCGCCTCAGACGCAGCTCGATACACTCAGGTGCGTGAGGACGGGTTGCGGCTGCCGCGCTCGTCGCTGTTGGCGCGGGAGGTATCGCCCTGCCCGGCGTCCGGATGGGCCGCGGTCGCCGAGCTCCCGCCGGCGCCGGCGCCGCCGGTCGCGCCACGCATCCGCATCCGCCGTATCACCCCCGACGGGTGCTCCAGGAAGCGCGTGCCCGAGCGCCAGCGCCGCCACTGCATCTTGGGGCTGTCGGGCGCCGACGCGTGCACGCGGAACCCGAAGATCTTGGGCTGGTAGACCCAGTAGTCGGCGGCGTCGAAGGGCACCTGCGCGTGCGTCGGCGGCTTCGGGAAGTAGCGCTTGACGGCGTCGACGAAATGGCTCGGGACGTCGGGCAGGCCGGCCGGGGCCCGCGTGGGCGCTGCGAGCGCCGTGGACGCCGTGGACGCCGCGCCGGGGCCCGCGCCGCCGCCGCCGCCGCCGCCGCCGGAGGGCGCGCCATCCGTGCCGGCCATCTCGACATCGTGCAAGCCGCTGCGGATGGAGGCCATGTCGCTGTCCTGGCTGGCGGCGCGGCCTGCGCGGCCGGGGTCGGTGATACTGGCCGAGACTGGCGCCGGCGACCCGCCGGAGGGCCGGCCGGCGCCCGGGGCGGTCTGGACGACGGGTGGCTGGGGCGGCGAGGGCGGGGGCAGCGGCTGCCACTGCTCGATCTCGCGGAGATTGACGTTGATGCTGGGCAGCAGCTCGGGGAAGGTCTTGAAGAGCATGTGCGGGAAGGAGGAGCCAAAGAAGGCGCCGTCGATTTGCACGTAGACGGGGTCCGGCGGGTGGTAGATGTCGATGCAGCGCGGGCAGTACAGCTTCATGGTGTCCATGCCGGTCTGATCGAAGCGGCCTACGGGCAGGACGGCGCAGTTGCCGCAACCGAGGCGCGGGCAGCGGCCGAATTCGCCGGCCTGATACCGGTGCGCCATGTGGAAGAGCCCCTGCTTCGTGTTGATGTAGCGCTGGTGGATGAGCGAGTACAGCAGCTCGGCATCGGCGCGGATCATGTTCTCGTCGGGCATGGGCACCGAGGTCGGCTCCGATGGCTCGAGGTCCAGGATCATCTCCAACGCCGCGGTATAGTACTTGACGACGCCCGAGAGGCCCGTCAGATTGAAATCATCTTCGATAAAGTCGTCGGGGACCGCGAGAAAGAAGTTGTGTCCGCGCAGGTTGCAGTACCAGTGGATCCAGGACGGGTTCTCCGAGTTGGTCTCGGAGGACGACGACGACGAGGGGTCCCACGCGGACATCGTTCCAGCACCTCGCGCGCGGCGGACGGCACAGCGATCGACGGTGTCGCGGCGGGCCGCGGGACAAGACGCTGATTAGTGCTCTCGAGCGCGGCGCGTTCGCCGCTTCAACAGGCTGCGGGAGCCGGAAGGGCGCGCTCCGAGGCCGCGATCAACCCAAGACGGTAATCCTTCACCCGCGTTGAAGACGATGCTCGCTAGATGCCGCACAAGGGGCTGGATGGCCGAAGTATGACTCAGGAGCGCACAGAATGGATCAGCGCCCCGCGGCCAGGGAGATGGAGGAAGGGGGCTCGCGCAGGAAAAGCGAGAAGGCAGAACGCTCGTCGTCGCGTCAAGAAACAGTATTCGTCATGGCATTCCACCACGATGGGCGCGTCTTCTCGCATCGGACGGCATCCGCGCTACACGAGGTGGCCACGTGTGGGGCGTCGCGGTGGCACGCGTCGGAGGTCGCGATGATCGGCCGTGCCCGTCCTAGCATCGCGGCGCGGTGCTGCTCCTCTTATCCGCGACGGCATGGAGAGACCCGTCGCTCGCCGCGCCGACCACGGCGGTCGCTTGCCGTGCGCCGCCTGCTTGCGTGCCTGCAACGCTCCCTGTAGACGCATTCCTTCTTTCCTTCACGCCTCCCCTTGGCCCCCTTCCACTTTTGCCGCGGCGGCCGCCGCCGTAGCCACCGTCGCCGTCGCCGCCGCCGCTGCCGCTGTCTGCTGCCATCAAGAGAAGCGCGGCGCGGCCTGAGCCTGATGGGCCCCGTCGGCGCAGGCCATGACGGGCGGCACGCCTATCCAGCTTGTCGGAGATGGCTACGACAACCGTCATTCCGGATACAAGAGCGGCCCCGCGAGGATCAGCGAGGTATGCCGTCGTCGGGGGACGCCCATGGGTCGCTGCCGATGACCGCCCTCTGGGCACACTCACGCCTCTCCGCTGCCTGCTGACCGGGTGCTTGGTGCCACTGACCGTGGGCTGCGCCGGCCGATTGCGATGGAGCGCCATGGCGTGTCCATGACCGACACAGACATCGCCGCCGCCGCCGCCGCCGCCACGACGGCAGGTATGCCGCATGATCCGACCAAGGCGGCCGGGACGATGGTGACGTCGGTGGCGACAGCAGAGGTAGCGACCGTTTCTGAGCCAGCGCCATCGGCTACTGCCGATCGCCCATCCCATGCTACGATACCGCCGTCGCTGCATCGCCTCCGCCGTCCATCGACCGCATCGCCCTTGACTTCGCCCTTAACGTCGCCCTCCGCGGCGCCGTTGCCGCTTCCTATGTTCCAGCGGATCGAAGAAGTGTGGGACGCCCAATGGGATGCGCTGGACGAAGCGCTCATCATCAGCCAGGCCCAGCTGAGTGACCCGCACGCGGTCGCTTCTCCGCATCCGGGTGATGGCTTCGACACCTCGATGGCCAAGCATACGCAGGGTGCCCTGGATCATCCGATCGCGGACGACGATAATGATAACTCCGACCGTCAGAGCGAGACGAGCGAGACGACCACCGCTCGGCTTGCGGCCGATCGCAGTGACGGCGGCGACGACAACGACGACGGCGACGACGACCACCCGCTGAAGGGGATCGATGCGGCCGTCGCAGCAGCCAACGACCCGCCGCTGCAGGCCGCCGGGGCCACGAGCCGCCTCGCCTCGCGGATGCTCATCAACCCGCTCAAAGCCGGGACGGGCGGAGCGGACCGCGCACACATCGAGGCGGTGATCTACGAAGCGTCGAAGGGCACGCGGTTCTTCGAGGAGCAGAAGCGCCGCCACGCGCGGACCGCCGACCGCATCGCGCGGCTGAAGGCCCATGCGGCGCGTGTGACGCGCAGCGATCTCGCAGAGGCCGAGCAGACCATCGCGCACCGCCGCGCCGCGATCGAAGCCGCCGTCCTGAGCGATGTCGATGCCGACGGCCGGCCGCGCGTGATGGTGCACTGCGACCTCGATGCCTTCTATGCGAGTGTGCACGAGGTCGACGAGCCGCAGTGGCGCACAGTGCCGATGGCCGTCGGCGGCACCGGCGGCGACGGCGTGCTCACGACCGCAAACTACGTCGCCCGTCGGTTCGGAATCCGCAGCGCGATGCCCACGTGGATCGCCCGCAAGCTCTGTCCACAGCTCGCCGTCCTCGACCTCGACTTCGCCAAGTACCGCGTCGCCGCGGCCAAGGTGCGCACCGTCTTTTCGCGGTATGACCCGCGCTTTCGCAGCGCTTCGCTCGACGAGGCGTCGCTCGACCTAACGCCCTACCTGGCTGAGCATCCGGAGCTGACGCCCGCGCAGGCCGTGGAGGCGATGCGGGCCGCCATCCATGCCGAGACGGGGCTTACTGCGTCGGCGGGGATCGCCGCGAACACGATGCTGGCTAAGATCGCGAGCGACGCGAACAAGCCCAACGGCCAGCTCCTCGTGCCCTTTGACCGGCTCGGGATTCTCGCGTTTGTGGGCGCGCTGCCCGTCCGCAAGTTCCCGGGCATTGGCGCCGTCACCGACCACGTGCTCGACGCCTTCGGCGTGCTGACGGGCGCTGACATCGCGGCGCAGATGCCGTTTCTGTGGACGATCCTGACGCCCGCGCTGCGCGACTACCTGCTGTGCGTGTCGATGGGCGTCCCCAGCGGAGCGGCGCTGCCGCCGGCTCCCCCAGGGGCGTCGAGCACGCCCGGCGGCGATGCTGCCACGCGTCGCAGTGGCATCAGCAGCGAGCGCACGTTCAAGTCGACCGCGAGCCTCGCGTTCTTGCAGGCAATGCTGCGGGACCAGTGCGCCACGCTGGCCGACGACCTGCGCCGCTCGCGCGTGTTTGCGCGGACGCTGACGTTCAAGATCAAGAAAGAGTCCTTCGCGGTGCTCACGCGCTCACGCAGCACGAACGGCTACGTGCGCACCGCCGGCGAGCTCTACCGCCACGTCGAGCCGATGCTGCTCGCCGTCGTGCGCGAGCATCGGCCGCCCACGCAGTGGCGGCTCCTCGGCGTCCGTGCCAGTGGCCTCGTCGGCGAAAACGCCGACGGCATGAGTCTGCTGACCCTTTGGCAGCAGCAGGCGTCCGCGTCGGCGTCCGCGTCGGCGGCAACGACGGCGGCAACGACCGCGACGACGCCACCCGCGACGGCCGCCGCAGCGACGCCGTCCGCCGTCGCGGCGGACACCCGTGAGCCAGCGTTCCCCGACCCCATCACCACATCAGGGCCAGCGCCATCGGAGCTCCCTGCGCCGCCTCAGGGTCCTCCCGCCCCGCCTCCGGGCCCGCAGCCCGACCCGGAACCGCACCGGCTCGTCTGTCCGATCTGCCACGTGGCGTTCCAGAAACTGTCCCGCCTCGAGCGCCACGTCGCCGCCTGCCTCGACCAGAGCGAAGCCGCGCCGCCGCCGCCGCTGCTCGCGTCGCCCCTGTTGCCATTCACGCGGCCCTCCTCCCGACCTCATACCCAGCCAGCCGCCGCGACGGCGTCTCCATCGCGTGCCGTCGTTCCTGCCGTCCCGGAGAACGCAGGCAGTGCCGGCACAGACGCCGAAAAGCCGCTGGCGGCGTTTCTCTGGCCCTGTCCGAGCTGCGGCCAGCCGCAGACGTTCACATACGTCGCGTCGCCGGGCGACAGCGGCGGCAACGGCAACGGCAACGGCAACGGCAACGGCAACGGCGGCGACGACGCGATCGTGCCCGCGGCCGCCGGCCAACAGGCGTCACCGCGCGCGGAACCCGCGCTGGCCACGCGTTCACCGGCGCTGCTGGCGCAGATCAATGCCCATCTGGACGATTGCTTGACGCGCCGCGCGCTAGCGGACGACCGCACGGCCACGCGTCCCGGCGCGCGGTCCGCGGTCAGGCGTGCAGCGGGCTCCCCGCTCGACCGGTACATGGTGTCCTCACGCGACGAGCCCAAGCGGCCGCGAATCGACTAATTGCTTGTTGGTCTCTCCTTTATCATCGACTATGTACATCACCTTGGATGACGGGACTCGTCCGGTCATGACGCGACGTTTAGGCCAGAGAGGGCGCGTTAGGGGCCATCATGGTGGGCGAGGAGCTCGCCGGGGGCGGATGGTACGCCATCACGTCCTCAAAGATCTGGTCGACCACGTGGAGATGGGCGTCGGCTTCGGTGATGCGGTACTTGTCCAGCAAGGCCGTCTTGTCGAAGAACTGCATGATCTCCTTGTTGCGCTGCGCCTCGGCCTCGTCCTGGACGCCGTCGTCGGGGCCGGTGACGTCCCGGATCGAGTCGAGCAACTGGTCCTGCCGCACGGCGGGCGGCGCGCGGAAGCTGGCGTCGCCCTTCACGAGGTTCATGATGACGCCGACGCGAAGGACGGCGTTGATGTGGCTCTCCTGCAGCAGATACCGGTGTGTCTCGGCGCGGGAGGAGCTGATACTCGCGAAATCGGCGAGGTTGATGGTGACGTGGCCCATATCGTCCGAGGCCTCGCCAGGCCGCGCCTGGCGGATCTTGAGCTGCAGCTCGCAGGGCTGCAGGACGCCGTCCTTGCCCGCGACGAGCGTCGCGTCGAGATTGAGCGGGACATCCCACTTGACGACGTGATCCTTAACGCTGGCGCGCGTCGTGAAGCCGCGCGCCGTGCCGCCTTGCTTCAGCCGCCACTTGATGTAGTAGGACCCCGAGACGTACGGAACGCCCGCGAGCTCATAGATCGTGCACACGACATCGAACTGGACCTTGCGGTGCTTCGCGACAAACAGGAGATCCATCGTGCCGCACACCGCGCGCCGCGGAACGGTGCTGCAAGGATCCGCTCGGAGAGCGCGCGCGGGAGGTCACCGCAGCTGGACGGTCAATCAAGGAGAAGACAAGCGGCGTATACTCGGTGAGGCCTGGGTTCGGGCATCGGCAGGACCCAGGCGCTCCCTCCCACGCGGAGGCCCTGAAGAAGCGATCCCACCCGTCCCTCTCGGCGTCGCGCGTTTGCTGGAGATGGCTGCGCACGTCGTGCAGCATCAGCCGCCGCTGCTTGGCCACACGCACGCGCGACTCGCAGGCGTTTCGCGGGCTGGCCCACCATGAAAAGCGACGACGGCGATCCGCTGCGGCCGGCGTCGGAGCTCAGCGCACGTGCGGTCGCGCGCCAACGGGGCGCTGCTCGCCGCGTCGGGGCCTGGTCCCCGGGGTGGGTGGCGCAGCCACGGGCGGCCGTGGGGACCACCGGGTGGCCTCGGCAGGACACGCGGTCTGCAGGCCTCGGCGGGCCCGGCCACCCGCGGCACGGCGGACATGACGCAAGCAGCGTCGTTGCCGCGCACACATCCCCCGTGCCACACATCACAACGACTCTCGCTCGCTCTCCTACGAGTTACGGTGATGCGGTGATGGCGTTTGCCGCCTCGGCGTCTCTCGGGGGCCGCGTTGCTTCATGGACATCTCTTGATGCGACGGCCGTGGGGGAGACGCTGAGCTGATCTGCACCCGAAACCTGCGACCGCGCCACGACCAGCCAGATACATCGAACGTCGCGCCGCGTGTTTCATCCTCTGAACCGTCCGCCGTGGACGACTCCTTTTTGTTCCTCGGTGCATTCGACGCGAGCCATGAGTCACGCCGCGATCGCCGCGCCGGCGTCGCCGAAGCGGAGCCTCGCCAAGACGGCGATGGCCGAGGCAATTCTAAACGATGCGTTCGGCGAGGAAGTCTCGTGCCCCGTGTGCAAGGCCGACCGCTTTCTGAACCCGTCCCTCAAGCTGCTCGTGAGCCCGTGCTTCCACCGCATGTGCGAGGCCTGCATCAACCGCATTTATACCCAGGGCCCTGCGCCGTGCCCGACGTGCCAGTCGGACGAGGGCAAGACGAACATTCTGCGCAAATCGAATTTCGTGCTCCAAACCTTCGACAACCTCGATGTCGAGAAGGAAGTCGGGCTCCGACGCCATCTGAGCGCGGTGTTCAACAAGCGCCTCGAGGACTTTGACGGCGACCTGCGCGCGTACAACGACTACCTCGAGCACGTCGAGGGCCTGCTCTTCAATCTCGTGCACGGCATCGACGTCGCGCAGACCGCCGCGGCCATCGAGGCCTACCGCGCCGCCAACCGCGAGCAGATCGCCGCGGGGGCCCAGCGCGCGCTGAAGGAAGAGCGGGCCTTTGCGCGCGCCAGGGAGCGTGAGGCCCGTGCCCGCGAACAGCGCTCGCAGGCCTACGCCGAGGCCGAGCAGCAGGTTCAGCGCGCCAAGCGCGAGGAGCGCGCGAGTATCATCGAGCTTCTCACCAACACGACGCGGCCCGCGGCCGAGATCATCCGCGACCAGCAGCAGGCGCGTCGCGCCATGCAAGGCGAGGCCCGCAACGCGACCCGGGGGCTGCGCATCCTCGCCGACAGCGACGAGGACGACGACGACGAGGGCGGCAGGGACGGCAGGGACGGCAAGGACGGCGGTGACGCGCCCTTTGTGCCGATCGATCCGATCGACGGCCTCTTCGACGACCCCTTGGCCATGCCCGCGGAGCAGCGGCAGTACCCGAGCACGCACCCGCTGATGGTCGACCCGAAGGCCATGGCGGGCGGCTACTTGCCCCAGTTCACCTGGCAGCGAGCCATCTTTTCCGCCTACCTGGGTCTTCTCGATGTGTGATGAAATCAAAACAAGAACGCGTGGCTGGCATACTGCCGACACGCGACGTCTCTTTGAGTTTCTCCTCCCGGCAACCGGGCTCATCCATCCATTGGCGTTCATCGCACTCTCCATTCATCCGTGGCGCGATGTAACCAATTAACCAGCACACGACCCCACGACGTCGCGAATCGCGCATCGTTACGCAAGCTTAACTCAGAAATAATACATACAAGGCGGGCAGGCCGGAGCCACACCCCAAAAAAAAAAGAAAACCGCGAGAACGCTAGGTCTCGTATGGCGCGTGCCGGATAGCGCGTGTCATACAAATACGTGCCGTGAGCGCACGCGTGAGCGCCGCGAGCGGTCACGATCCTGCTGACGTCTACGGCCAGCAATGACCAGCAACAGCGAGCAACGGCCACCGGTCACCGGTCACCGGCCAGCTACAACCACATACGGCCCGCAACATACCGCCGCGGTCTCCGACGAGAAACAAAAAGAAAGAAGAAAACAGGTTTGACCATCCCGAACACCGCGCAGCATCTGGATGTTGAGGCCCTTCCGTGGTCCTCAGCCGCGCGCGGATGACTGGCGCTTAACCGACTCGGCCAGCTGCATCGGCGCGACCGTGACCGTGGTGCGCCGACGCTCCTTGGACGTCTCCGCGACCTCGCGCGTGACCTTCTTGGCGTGCGGCGTCTTCATGGTCGGCAGCCCCGCGGCCGCCGCGGACGGCTTCTTGCTGGCGCCGACGACCTTCTTGGCCTTGATGAGCCCGGCAGCCTCGAGCGCGGCTTTCTTGGTGGCGCCGAGCGCTCGGCGTCCGCGGCGGGCCTTTTTGGCCGGCGCGCGCTCGCCGTCGCGCTCGCCGTCCGAGTCCGAGCTGTCCGCCGCCGCCGCGGGTGTCTCGCGCGGCACCTCGTTCGGGAACGCCGGCGACGCTGTCGACGCCGCGGCCGGTGCCGGCTTCTTCTTGGGTTTCACGTCCATCGCCCACACATCGATATCCGAGTCGTCGGCGTCCGAGTGCACGTCGCTGTCGTCGCCGTCGCCGTCGCCGCCGCCGTCGGTCGCGGCAGCCGCGACGTCGTCGCCCTCGCCGGAGTTGTCCTCGTCCGAGAAGTCGGCTTCGCCGCGCGCGCGCGCGATCGTCTTCAAGTCGTCCTCGATGAGGTGAAGCTTGGACCGGTCGCGCCGAGCTTCACGCATCTCCTGGCGCAGCCGCTCGTCCCGCTGCTTGATCCGCGCCTTCTCGCGGTCGGCCTTGCGTTTCTGGAACCCGCCGAGCCATGCACTGCGAAGCCGTCGGACATATCCATATCGAAATTATCAAAGCAGACCCATGGTTGGTGAGTTCATCCTCGTTTTCCTCTTTTGCATCATTGATACTGCGATGAGATAGGCAGCCATGGCGTAGCCTACCAGCAAAGGGGTGCTGTACCTTCGTTCGCGGCTGCTGAACGTAATCTCCTCGAGTTGGCCCGGCTTGACGCCCTTGGTGCCCGTGGACCCGTCGCTGTGGACGCGGAGCCGTGCCGTCTTGGTGCCGCCGCGCCCGCCGCGACCGCCACGGCCGCCACGGCTGCCGCCGCGACCGCCGCGCGTCGAAGCGCCGCGCTTTCCGCCACGAGGTACCACCATCCTGGCGGCCTCACGTTAGCCTAAGTAGAGAAGCGTCGCGCTGCGTTTGGAATGCGGCGATACCAGGATGGCCGATCCTACAGGATTCGCTGGTTGTCGGCCAGCAGGAAGCGCTCAGGATGCCGTGATAGACGACCCGTGGAGCCGGTCTCGCGGACACACGGGGCCGTGGAAGGAGTGACGGCCGGTGGGCGGCGGCGTGAACCGTGACCAACGCGCCGATCGTCTCCGATGGAATGGTCGCGAGGGGGTCGCACGCGGAAGGAGCAGCGCGTCAAGGAGGGCTGTCAAGGTCCGAACGCTTTTGGAAATCTCGTGGACAGACTGTAAAGCAAAAAGGGGTTAGGTAATCACAACGCCTCTGCTCGCACAAGCTCGATGTTTTGCCGCGTGGGGAGTGGAGGAGAGCGACGAGACGCTGAGCGGAGATAGGCGTGGGTAAGCAGCCGGTGGCAGGGGCCTTTTGCACTTCGCCGGCTTAGGCCGCTGGCTCCTCCTCGCGCATGGCACCGCTGACTTGCGCGAGGCTTTCGCCACCAGGATCCGTGTGACCTGCCGGCGTGTGCCGCGGCCTCCGCGATACGGCCGTGCATGCGGAGGAGGAGGTCGTACCGGCCGTCGGAGTTGCCGCCCGCCCGCCGCTCGGCGGTCCGAGCTTGGGGCCTGGCCAGCAGGGGGCCTTCGCCGCCGATAAAAAAAAGTGTGGCAGTCGCCCCAAACCCTCCGCGCAACTCCGCCACCACGTGGGCCTATGATATGCGATAGGCTGATCGCGACGTGTCGGAAGAATGGGCCGCATCGGATACGCTGTGCCGGGCTCAAGGTTCCGTCACGACAGATGTGGTGGTCCGTCATACGATGGCCGTCGTAAGTCCGTTGCTGCTTTTCGACAGTTTCTGAACGCCGAAGTCGACGTCTGCATCGCAGGGATGAGTTCATACTCGGGGATGTTGCCATTCAACCCGCTTAGCGGGGAGGTCATGCATCCGTCGTCTCCATATCACGAACACAGCCGCGCGAGACCTGATTAGTTTACCAGGCGCAATCGGGGGAGCATGGCGCTGTGAATGGTGGCGTTTCTTCATACTTTTCGTTCTTTTTTTTTTTTTACTCGACCGTGCTGTAGGTGAATGTCAATCAACGATGTGGCGGGCTTTTACGGCGCTGACGCCTCCGATACCGCTCCGATGCAGCTAGCGAGATCGAAAAACCCATTAATGGGATGGATCTATTTCTACAACGATGGAAACGCGATGCGATGCGACGCCATGCGTTGCGACGCGATGGCACGAGAAAGAATGTGGTGCGCGGCTGCAGCCGCGTGGTGGCGCTTCCCTCGGTCGCCAACGCGTGGAGGCGCTCCCCTCGACCGCGTGGGGCCCACCGTTGAACGGTGAAAGGTTCTATTTTTCGTATTTCTGGTGGTGGATACGCCACACGGTCCTCGGTACGCCGCGCGACAGAGCGCGACGGGGGCTGTCTCCGGTGCCGACGGCTTCTGGAACGGCCATTGCCAGCACTGGTTCGCGGAGAGGGAGGCATCGCGGCCTCACGCGGGACTTGCGGCATCAAGCGTCCGATGACGACGCCGGCCCCCCGCCACCAAGCGGTATCGTCTGCGGGCTGTGTACCTCGAGTGCAGGTGCCGCCGTCTGCGCGACAAGACTTGGGAGCGACGGTGCCAGTGGAGGACACGCGGCCAGAGTCGTGGTTTTCTCTTGGCGCAGGCATCGAGATGGTCTTCGGCGTGCTGCGCTTCCTCTCGGCAGGGCGGCGACGGATGTATTCAAACGGCGGATCGCAGCGGCTGCATGGGCGACCCGGAGACCCCGTGATCCATCATGCTATCCTTACTCCACCGTCGTGGTCGGCCGTCTCCTCCATCCTCATGAGGTGGATCCCTGTAGGCCCCGGGACCGATATAGCCACAGAGGCAGCTGTCGAGGTCGCTGTTTCGCACCGACGCGACGATCCTCGGCGGTCCTAACTTCTTCGTCGGGGGTTGGCCGTCTCACCGGTGTTACCCGTACTCCCCGTCGTGTGGGCCTGCGATTTCTCGCTCCCCCGCTCGCGCTTCATTGATCGCCTTCTCGCCCCGCCTGCGGGCAGCTTTCCTCGCCTCGCCTCGGCATCCGTCGTCCATCCTGCCCGCCGCCCACAAAAGTAAAAGAAAACGATTCCCACGGCATTTGCCGTTGCCTTGGAGTGGCCGGATTCTCGTCTGAGCAGCCGCGCATCCAGCCCGCGGCCTCTCACCACAACACGTTGCCCACGTCCAGCAGACGCTTGGCGCCAACGACGATCCCGGCCGACCGACACCGATCCCATCCAACCGTCGGTCCACCACGCCGCATTCAAAGCGAGGTTCTGGGCAGTATTTGGGGCGACGAGCACGCGACGGCGTCGAGGGTCCGTCACGACAGATCGACGTAACGACACCACGCCGCAGCTCATGCAGAAGCGATCCGGTCCACCCCACGCTCATCTGGCTGCTGGCGAAGCGACCAAACCGACGGGGTTCAGAGCCCATCGAGCGCGTCTTTAGATCACTCGTGCGCGCCTGTCCTTGTCGCATGATTTCATGCCCCCGTGCATGGTTCTGCTTGGCTTCGCATGTCCCTCTTCTCGCTCGTTCCAACCCCATTTTTATCCATCTCCGCTGTCGGTCCTCGCCGCCTTCCTTCGTGGATCCGCGACGACCCCGCGACGACCACTGCTGATACCGTAAGTCTTCTTTGCCGCCGGGTCGGGGACCCCCGTCACCGCATGACGGCGAGCGCCCGTCCTTTCCCTTTTTCGACTTTGCCTTTTTAGGTTCAGAAGCTGGCCTCGGCCTTTGCCACGCGTGCATGCCACCGAGGCTCGTTGCGCGAGGCATGGGGCTGTCCGCCCGCCGGCCGCGGCGCTCTGGACCGCGTCGGCACCGCCACCGCCAGCGGCGACGTGCGTCGCATGACGAGGCCTCGCGCGTGCCGCCGTGCATGCGACCCGATGCCGAGCGCTCCGGAGTGATGGACGCGACACGCTCTGCGCCATCCTGGCCTCCTGCCAATCGCCCCTTCTTTTCCATGCGCTCACCTCATCAACATTCCTTTTTTTTGTTTTTCATCGCGACTTTTTACCTGGGGTGGCCCCCCTATGCCGGCACTGACTTCGCTGACTTATCCGACCGCTTATCTGACGATACCGCTGTGTCTGCGTCCCTGCCGCATGGGCTTGGTTGATGCGTTTGTCCGGGAACGTCCCGCCTCCATGGCGCACCGCCGCACCGCATGTGGCGTCGCTTCCCCTCCGGGAAAACGGACGCGTGGACCTCCCCATCCGCGAATGGACCTCGCGTGTCGCGTCGCGTCGCGTTGGACTCGGGATCCGTTCCTCACGGATCACGATCCTTCTCACTCACGCAACCCGATGGAATGGGACGCGATGCGATGCGGCTGGGTTGGCCGGGATGGATGGGGGTCTCCCACGCACCGATGTGCGCCATCCGGTGGACACCCGTCGACCCTTCGACGTGGCGGCGGCGACGACGACCTCGTCGGATCGGGTGCGCCGCCGGATGCATCGCTCACTGCATACACGCCTCGGCGCATCGCACGGCCTCTCGCTACCGGTGAACGCCACCCTCGGCCGCTCCGCCTACACGCACACGGCCGGCTCTACGCGCCGTGGTGGTCGCCGTGGCCGGGGGTCACCGCCGCCCGCCGCCGATGCCCGTCATGGGGAAAACACCGACGCTCGGGCCATCTGAATCTGCCCATGGTTCACCCGTGCAGAATTACGCGTGGATGCCGACAAACTGACCTGGATTGACGTCAACCCACTTGGCAGTTGCTATTATCTTTTTGGTTGGCGGTGTCGCCCACTAGCCATCCCGCGCACCGACGGAACGGCGCGCTCCTTCCCACGCTGTGTGCCGCCGTCGCTCCTCGATTTGCCCGGCTGCCAGCGGAGTATTAACGCCCCACCGCCTTCCCCCCACGCAGCCGCCCCACCGCCTTTCTTTGTTGTGGTCGTGCGCCTCTGGTTTGCCTCGAGCCCCGGGGCAGCCGTCTCATCGCGCGCTCTGCCCATTGCGCCGGTTTGATTCACCGCTCGCAGGACCGCTGCAGGACGCTACCACCGCTACCGCTGCCGCACGAGGCTGCCCGCCTCGCTTCATCCCCTCTCTCTCCATCCGCCTTCGCTTCACCCAGCGTCAGCGGAACGGCGTTTCCACAAGATCCGCGCGCAGCCATCCGGTCCGCGAGACAAAGCCGCGCCGTCTAAGGCCCGAGAGCCGTGATCGTCACAGCGACCATTTGCGGACGCAGCGGTCGCACCGACCCGTCGCCGGATCCCGCCACATTGCATTCGCATTGCATTCCCGGCGTGTGCCTCGGTGCGTGTGCGTGCGTGTGTCGGCGTGCGTGCGTGTGTGTGTGTGAGTGAGCAAGGAGTCGTGTGTGGGTGTCCGTCCTGCTGCGCACGGTGTCGAAGCCCGACGCTGCTGCTGCTCGTGCCTGCCCCCCTTCGCTTGCATTTGGCAGTCTTCAGACGTTGAGTCTAGACAGCAAGGAGGAAAACCTCTTTCTTCGTTGGCCTTAGGCATCCACGGACGGCGGCAGACCAGACGACCCGCCGTGTGGCATCGATTCCGTCGCGTCAAGTGACGCGGACTGGCCTTGTTCCATTCCAGTGCGGTCGCTCCCCTCGTGACGAACCGTGGTTCTTGATCCCGGTGCGCGTCGTCGGGTGCTCTCGCGTTACGCGTGACTCGCGTACGACGGCCCCCCGCGGAGCGGCGTGGTCGATCCGTTCGTGAGCATCTCCCTGCTCCTGTTTCCCCCCTTCCCTCCTCCCCCCTACCTGCTCCCGCTTCCACCATGTCGCGTCGGCAGTCGCGCCGGCCGGTCGATGGCCAGGCCGCGACCGACGACCTGGCGGCCCCCGGTGCCGCCGGCCTCGGCCCGGCGCACGCCCACGCGCTCTCCGAGACGCTCCAGGCGCGCTACCAGGCGCGCCAGCCGTACACCCGCGTTGGCGCCCACGTGCTGCTCGCGACCAACCCGGTCCGCCCCGTCGAACGCAATGCCGACAGCGTTTCGCAGCAGTACCTGCAGCTCGCACAGAGCGGGTCGGTGCAGGACGCGATGGGCATTGCGGGCGCCGCGGTGGCGCCGAACGGCACGTCGCTACCGCCGTCAAGCGAGCCGCTCGCCGCGCCGGCCCACGTGTTCGACCTGGCGTACACCGTCTTTAGCCACATGCTGCGGCTCCAGGAGGACCAGAGCGTCATGTTCTCGGGCTATGCGGGCTCGGGCAAGTCCGAAACGCGCAAGCTTTTTGTCCAGCAGCTCTGCGGACTGAGCCGCGGCCACAAAAAGAAGAGCAAGATCCTCAGCGGTGTCAACAAGCTTGAGACGCTGCTGGAAGCGTTTGGCAACGCCGCGACCATCGACAGCCCGAACGCATCTCGGTATGGTCGCTACATGGAGTACCAGTACAACGACCACGGCAAGATGGTCGGCACCAAGATCCTGGACTATCTGTTCGAGAAGTCGCGCGTGGTCGAGCTGCCGAACGACGAGCGCAACTTCAACATCTTCTACTACCTGCTGGCAGGTGCCGACGCGTCCGAAAAGAGCCAGTGGAAGCTGCAGGAGCCGCGGCACTTCCACTACCTGCAGGGCTCGAAGGCGAGCAAGATCGAGCTGACGGACGCCGAGGCGATGGCGCAGCTCCGCGACCACATGAAGAGCTGCGGCATCGGCCGCAAGCAGCAGGCCGCCATCTTCCAGCTCGTCGCTGCGATCCTGCACCTGGGCAACATCCACTTCATGGCCAACGCGGGCGCGCACGCAAATGAGGCGTGCAAGGTTAAGAACCCGGATGACCTCGTGTTTGTTGCGGAGCTGCTCGGCGTGTCGCCCGAGAACCTCGAGTATGCGCTGACCTACCAAACGAAGCTCGTCGAGCGTGAGCTCTGCACGGTGTTCCTGGACGCCGACGACGCGGTGGCCCAGCGCGACTCGCTCGCCAAGACGCTGCACGCCCTCGTGTTCCAGTGGGTCATTGAGCACCTCAACCAGCGCTTCTGCCAGGACGAGTGCGCCACCTTCATCGGCGTCGTCGACTTCCCCGGGTTCCAGTCGCACCAGCACAACCGCTTCGAGAGCTTCTTGTGGAACTTTGCGGCGGAGCAGATGGAGTCCCAGCGCCGCGGTCGCCTGTTGCGCGAGCTGCCGGAAGATGCCCTTTACGAGGGCATCGGTCGCGGCCAGCAGCTGCCGTACGAGATCAAGGCCGAGCTGGAGGGTCCCGTCGCGACGCTGGATTTGATCCGCCGCGGCGACAACGCCATTATCAACCTGCTCGACTCGCAGTCCTTCCGCGCTGAATCGACGGCGACGGCCGCGACCACGGCGCGCAACGGCCTCAAGCCGAATGCGAGCCGCGACGCGCAGCTGCAGGAGCGCCTGATGGCCGCGCTCAGCCGCCACCCGCGCTTCAGCACGCCCATGAAGGCCAATGCCAAGACCTTCGGCATCGTCCACTTCGGCGGGCCGGTGCACTACGATACCGACGGATTCACCGCCAAGAACACCGACATCCTCTCGCCCGACTTTGTCTCGATCTTCCGCGGCAACGGCAACGACATCCGCCCTAGCGACAACCCGTTCGCACGTGCGCTGTTCTCGGAAAAGATTATCTCAACGCAGAAGGACCCGCGCGCCGGCGGTATCGTGGCCGCCGCGCAGACGAACAAGCGCCCTGTGCGCCAGCCGTCCATGAGCCTGCAGCGCCGCCAGAGCATGAAGCGCCGCGTCGGCGAGAAGCCCACGGTCGCGTACAACTTTGCCCACGCCGTCACCGAGATGTGCGAAACCCTTCAGGAGACCGTCGCGTGGTATGTCGTGTGTCTAAAGCCGAATGAGCGGCTCCGCGACACGCAGTTCGACGTGGCGTTCGTGGCGCAGCAGCTCACCGCGTACGCGGTGCCCACGCTCGTGGACACGCTGCGCGTGACTGGCGACTATGCCATGTCGACGCTCATCGGCGACTTTGCCCAGGCCTACGCGCCGCTGCTCTCGGGTGAGGGCGCCGTCGCCACGGTGCGCACCGCCGATCCGGCGGCCAAGCAGGTCCAGGACCTCGTGGCCTATTTCCACCTCACGCAGGCCGCGACCGACGATCCCGCTGCCCCCGCGCCCATGGTGGCGATGGGCGCCAACAAGATCTTCTTGCGCGAGCCCGCGTGGCAGCTGCTCGACCGTCACGCCACGTACGTGACGCAGCTCGGCGCGCAGCACGGTGGTGACCAGGGCGCCGGCTACGACCCGGCAGGCGCCATGGCCTCGGCGCGCGCGGTCCTCGCCGCCCAGAACGCCCCGGGCTATCCGGACGACGACGAGATGTCCACTTTCGAGGGCTCAGATGCCGGGTTCGTGCACGGCTTTGCGGCCGGCGACGAGTTCGGCGGCGACGCTGGCGGTGCCGGCTCCGGCACGCCGGGCAGCGATGGCATCCGCATGCGCGTGCTGAACAAAGATGTTGAGGCCGGGAAGCGCGGCAGCACGCTGGTGGCGCAGTCTGGGACGGACGGCGCCGACGGCGCGGCAGGCGAGGACCTGGTTAAGGGCGCGCCCGAGAGGACCCCGGCGCCGCGCGCCTCGAAGGGCCGCCGTCGCTGGGTGTGCTGCACGTGGTTCCTCACGTGGTGGGTGCCCGATCCGTGCCTGACCTCCTGCGGAGGGATGCGCCGCAAGGACGTGCGCATGGCGTGGCGCGAGAAGCTCGCCCTGTGCATGCTCATCCTCATCGCGTGCGGGTGCCTGCTCTTCTTTATCGTCGGCCTGGGCCGCATCATCTGCCCCAAGAAACAGGTGCTGTCGAGCTTCGAGGTTGCCAGCAAGAACGACCCCAAGAACCCGTATGCCTACATGTACGGTCGGTACTACGACATCAAGGAGCTCGCCAGCGCGCACGAGTCGCTGTACAACGTGCAGAGCTACGAGATCAGTAGTTGGTTCGGCAAGGACGTGTCACCGCTCTTCTACAAGCAGAACATGTTCCAGAACTACTGCCCCGGCATTGCGTCCCCGCCCGCTGACTGGGACAACATCCTCAACCGCCCGACGCCCAACCGCGTCAACTTCGCCCACAACCAGACCACGCTGGACGGCGACTACCTGCTCTTTGTCGAATACATGCGCCGCTTCATCAAGGGACGCGTGGTCTGGCAGCGCAAGTACATCAAGTCGAACGGCAACGGCGACAAGAAGCTCTTGATTCTGTTCGACAACGTCTACGACGTCTCGACCTACTTCAACGCGGCCAACAACTTCCTGGACCCGAACGGCGACGCCTACGTGATGCAGCTCTTCCAACACTTCGCCGGCGAAGACGGTACCAAGTACTGGAACCAGTTCATCAAGCCGAACGCGCCCAACGAGGGCAAGGACATCCTGCGATGCATGAATGAAATGTTCTACATTGGCCAGGTCGACGCGCGCGACAACGCCGTCTGCAAGTTCTCGAACTACATTCTGCTGGCCACGTCGATCGTCATCGTGCTGGTCATCGGCGTCAAGTTCCTGGCCGCGCTACAGTTCGGCAGCCGTCGCGAGCCCGAAGAGCATGACAAGTTCATCATCATCCAGGTGCCCTGCTACACCGAAGGCCCCGACAGCTTGACGCGCTCGCTTGAATCGCTCGCGCTGCTGCGGTATGACGACAAACGCAAGCTGCTTTTCATTATCTGCGACGGCATGATCATCGGGTCTGGCAACGATCGCCCGACCCCGCGCATTGTGCTGGACATTCTCGGCGTCGACCCGGACTACGACCCCAAGCCGTGCAGCTTCCAGTCGCTCGGCGAGGGCGACCAGCAGCACAACATGGCGAAGGTCTACTCGGGTTTGTTTGAGGTTCAGGGTCACTCGGTGCCGTACCTCGTGGTCGTGAAGGTCGGTAAGCCCTCGGAGCGCTCGCGCCCGGGCAACCGCGGCAAGCGCGACTCGCAGATGGTGCTTATGCGCTTCCTCAACCGCGTCCACTTCAACAACGCCATGAACCCGCTGGAGCTCGAGATCTACCACCACATGAAGAACGTCATCGGCGTCAACCCGTCCTTCTACGAGTACATTCTCATGGTCGACGCCGACACACAGGTCACGCCCGACTCGCTCAACCGGCTGGTCTCGACCATGATCCACGACAGCAAGATCATGGGTCTGTGCGGTGAAACGATGCTCAGCAACGAAAAGGATACGTGGGTCTCCATGGTGCAGGTCTTTGAGTACTACATCTCCCAGAACTGCGCCAAGGCGTTTGAGTCGCTGTTCAGCACGGTCACGTGCTTGCCCGGTTGTTTCTCGATCTACCGTGTCCGCACGCCAACCAAAAACGTCCCGCTGCTCATCAGCAATGCCATCATTGATGACTACGGCGTGAACGTCGTCGACACGCTCCACCTTAAGAACCTGTTGCACCTGGGCGAGGATCGATACCTGACAACGCTGCTGCTGAAACACTTCCCGAACTACAAGACCAAGTTCACGCCCGACGCCTGCTGCCATACCTACGCTCCGGACCAGTGGGCGGTCCTGGTCTCGCAGCGCCGCCGCTGGATCAACTCGACCGTGCACAACCTGCTCGAGCTGGTTTGGCTTCCGCAACTCTGCGGGTTCTGCTGCTTCTCGATGCGCTTCGTCGTGCTGCTCGACCTGACCTCCACGATGGTGCAGCCGGCGTCGATCGCATACATTGGCTACCTGATCTACGCCATCGCGTCGGACACGAGCGTGTTCCCCCTCATCTCGGTGGTGATGCTGGCGCTGATCTATGGTCTGCAGGCCATCCTCTTTATCCTGAAGCGCCAGTGGGCGCAGATCGGCTGGATGTTCATCTACATCCTCGCGCTGCCCGTGACGGGTCTCTACCTGCCGCTGTACGCGTTCTGGCATTTCGACGACTTCTCGTGGGGTAACACCCGCGTCGTCGTCGGCGAGGACGGCAAGAAGAAGGCCTACGCGCCGGACCTGAAGCCCTTCGACCCCTCCGAGATTCCGCTCCGCAAGTGGGCCGACAACGCCGCGCCCTCGGCGCAGATGCAAAACATGAGCCTGGGTATGGGTATGGGCATGGACCAGTTCGACACCAAGTCCGCCATCTCGGGCTACACGGGCATGGGCGGCGTGCCGCCCACCGCCATGCAGCACCGCCAGTCGATGGCCTTCGGCACCAGTATGGTCGGCGGCGGCTACGCCGCGTCCGCCTTCGGCGGCTCCCAAGTCATGGGCCCCGGCGCCGTCGCGTCCCCCGGATCCGTCTACGGCGGCGGCCCCGCCGTCGGCTACGCCGGCTCCCAGGTCGGCGGCATGCCCGTCGGCTACGCTGGCTCCCAGATCGGCGGGCCCGCTGCTGCGATGCCCGCTGGCATGCACCAGCCACCCGCGTACCCGTACGACCCTCAGAACCACCGCCAGAGCTTCATGTCCTCGCCCGGCTTCGTCGTCCCCGGCGTCACGCCGATGGGCATGGGCATGGGCATGGTACCGCAGTCGCCGCAGCAGCCCGCGATGGCCATGACCCCTGGCGCCGGCGGCGTCCCGACCGACGACCAGCTGCTGGCCGAAGTCCGCCGCATCCTGGCGACAGCCAACCTGGTCACCCTGACCAAGAAGGGCGTCCGCGACCAGCTGTCGCAGCTCTTTGGCTGCGACCTGAACACGCGCAAGGCCAGCATTAACCGCATGGTCGACGGCGTCCTGTCGGGCGAGTTGTAAGCGGTCCCAACGGCCCGCTGGGGTTATTCTTCTCTCTATTCTTTCGGCCGCTCTCGCGGCACACACATCTCTCTCACTCTCCTGAGTCTATTTGAATCCGAGCATACTTTTCTATTCTATTTTACTTTCCTGCGATCCTACCTACTACTGTTCCTGCGATCAGCGATGCTGGTTGCCATCCACATACGCTACACCTGCGAGAGAGGCAGGCAGGTTTCAAGGAAATGACTTCTGCTTGATTGGCTTTGCTCGCCTGGGGCTGTTGTCGCATACGTCCCGAGCCCGCCACACTCCGCCCCATGGGGCCAGCCGGAGTCGGGGCCGCGGTGGCGGCGGCGACGGCGGTCGTAGCGGTCGTTCGTGGCTGGCAGACGAGCTACCCACTCGTACCGCATCCAACCACCGGCCACCGGCCAACAGCGGCGGCGCACGCGGGACCGAGCCAGTCGACCGAGCCAGTGCGCGTTCGCCGCGGCCAACGCCTCGCATCGGAGGCCTCTCGAACGGCGCGTGGGTGCGCCGGCACGCGGCCGCATATGCAGAGACCTGATGAGGCCGTCCCGCCGCCATGCGGGACGCTCCCGCATAGCAGGACGCATGCCCTTCGCCGCACGGCGTTAGTTGGCGGCACATGCATCGCTCGGGTTGCGCAGCGTCTGCATCCACCGCAACAACACCAGCATCCACGCCTTTTTTTAGCATCGCTCGCCGCCGCACGATACCTTTTTTTCCCCGCGTTCCTCGCCCGCTCATCTACTTGTCATCATGCCTGTCTTCTGGCGGGAGGCCGGTCTTAGGTATGCTCATACCGCGCCGACGTCTTGAACGCCGTCCACGACGGTTGGGGGCTGACCCTGCGTGGCGACCATCACGACTCGACCCTGGCGCCATGACCACCATGAGTCGGCCGGACGTCGCGACGAACCAGGGACACGACCGAGTCGATGCGACACGCTTCAAAGGCCGGCATCTTGAACGATGGTGTTATACTGCGACGAGGCTTGCGTCGCGGTTGATCGCGCCAATTCGCACCCATGTCAAGCCGGTCATGGCCGGTCGTCTTTATCGCCGTCGTCGTCGATGTCGCTGTCGCCGTCGTCGTTGATGGACACGTTGGCAACAGCCTCTTAAGAAAAGACCACGCCATCATGGACGACCTGATCACTCACCTTGCAGATACCTTTTTTTGATGACGCTCTCCGCGCCACAAACCGTGATGTGCCCACTCTGCCCCTTTTCGCGATGATTGAACGCGACGCCATGCGCCGTCTCTAGCTACCTGCAGTACAGCAACATTGCTGCCAAGGCCCTGCGCCAGGTCCTCAAGGAGGAGGCGCGCCTGCAGGCCGTCAAGCGTGAGGAGCAGTACCTCAAGGGCGCCAAGTGGGTGGCCGGCAAGCAGGCCGATAACACCGTCATTGACGCGACCGGTGCTCAGGGCCTGTAAACGACTCTCCCTCGGTTGATCCATTATGGCGGGCATCGCGGAAGGCCGATTCCTCGTTGATCCTGACACCTCACGCGCTGGTTCATCCGTCGTCCTCGTCAGATGTGACTCGCGGGCCTGTTGGCTGTTGAGACCACTGTGGTGAGAACGCCTCGCTGTTGTCATTCTCTTCCCTTTTTTTACATAATACCATATGCTTGAACGCCGCCTGCGTGGTTGATGCTTGTTGATGCGCGTTGTGATGGCGTTGGCTGCTCAGAAGCGGCACGGTCCTCCCGCTGCCGCGGCGGCCTCCGCCGCCGGTCCCGCGATGCTGCGGCCCGCCGACGCCGCCCGCCACCGTCAAGCGCGAAAGAGTCCATTATCCATGCGGTTAAAACGCGCGGCGGCACCGGGGCGACCCACACGCGGCGGCGCCGCCGCCGATCCGTCTGCTGCCGTCGCGGCCGCCATCCGTCGTTGCCGCCATCCATCGCTCCGACAGCCCGACGGCCCGACGCCTGCCTGGGTCTCGCGCGCCACGAGAGGGCGTCGCGTCGGGTCAGCCAGCGGTAATGGCACGGATCGGACCTTTTCAAGAGAGACGTCCTGAGCACAGGATCGCCATGATGCGTCATAGGGCTGGGTCTTCAGGCCAAGAAGGAGAGACGCGATCGTCGACGCGAAGAGCCGTTGAACACGACGCTGCTGCTTCTCCGTAAGGTTGTTCGCTTGATACCCGGTGTCCCGATCGTGGGATCTTGCATTGCATCGCTTCCTTTTTGCTACGCGATCTGTGGTGGTCTTGCCGCCGTTGCCGACGTTGTTACCGCCATCGTAGCCGCTCACGTGCCCGCATCACCGCAGCCACATCAGAGCTGACGTCCCCTCCCTCGGTCTGGTGAACGATGCTGCATTCAAATCTCTCTCCGGCCGCGTCGGCGACAGCCGCGCGCCACGACGATAGCGCCATGTCGGACTCGATGCGCCATCGCAACAAGCGTCGCGACGACGCGATCCGCAAGAAGGTCGAACAGGAGCTTTCGCGCAAGACCACGAATAAGGGGATGGGTGGTGCTGGCGCTCGCGGCAACCACGGCATGCCCGCGGGCGGCAACGGCGCCACGGGCCACCGCTCGGTCTCGGCGACCCATGCGCGCCAGCCGCCGCAGGCCGCCGGCACGGTCTCCTCGCTGCGCCCTGCGGCAGCCATCACCGTCATCGAGACGGCGCGCATCACGCAGGCGGCGCAACTGATGGCCGCCAAGCGCGCCGACGCCGTGCTCGCCGTCAATGCGGAAGGCCAGCTCGCGGGCATCCTGACTGACAAGGACATTGCGTACCGCGTCGTCGCTGAGGCCCTGGACCCGCGCACCTGCACGGTTGCAAGCGTCATGACGCGCGACCCGATCGCCGTCTACGACCGCGGCTCCCGCAACGAAGCGCTGTCGATCATGGTCGCCCGGCGGTTCCGCCACCTGCCCGTGATCAGCGACATGGGCGGCGGCGGTGACGACGACGACGACGGCGGCCGCGGCGGCGGCGACGACGCTGACGACGACGGTGCCGACGGCCTGGCCGACGCGGCGCCCGGCGCCGTCTCGGGCCGCTCGGGCGGCACGAACGTCGTTGGCCTGCTGGACATCACGAAGTGCATCTTCGAGCGCATGGACGACCTCGAGCGCAAGGTCCAAGAGGACGACGGCATCGTGGCGGCGATGGAGGCGCTGGAGCGCCGCGGCGCCGTGGGCGCCGAGCAGGTCGGCGCCATGCGCGCCCTCCACGGGTGCCCCGACGTCGGCGCCATCCTGACGGCGAAGGCGCCCGAAGTCTCGGTGCGCCACTCGGTCCGCGACGCGGCGCGCATGATGCGGGACCACCACATGACCGCCGTGCTCGTCCTCAACCGCGATAGCGGCAGCGCCCACGTGAGCGCCAGCGCCAGTCTGAGCGGCGCCGGCGGCGACGGCGACGGCGACGGCGACGACGTGGACCGGCTCGACGGGATCTTTACCACGAAGGACATCGTGCTGCGCGTGGTGGCGGCGGGCCTCGACCCGGCGACAACGTCGGTGATTCGCGTTATGACCCCGCACCCGGACGCCGTCGCGCCGTCGACCTCGATTCTCGCGGCGCTCAAGAAGCTGCATGCGGGGCACTACCTGCACCTACCGGTGGTCGAGCACGGCCCGCTCTCCATCAACCCCACCGGGTATGGCCGCGGCCGCAACACCGTGGTCTGCCACGCGCCCGTGCCCGTGGGGCTGCTGGACGTCCTGACGCTGACGATGGCGATGCTCAACTACCTGATGGTCAAGGACACCGCGGTCGCGGCGGTGCAGGCCTTCGACCACGACGACAGCGGCAGCGGCCACCACGCGTCGGCCTCCAACGCCCGCCAGGTGCTCGCCGCCCTGGGCGCCAACCCGCTGCAGAACCTGCAAAACTTGCAGAGCCCGCAGGGCCCGCAGGGCCCCGGCATGATGAGCGCCGAGGCGGCGGGACCCATGTGGAACCAGTTCTGGAACGCCACGTTCCAGCCGCCGGGCAGTGTTCACATGACGGACGACGCCGCCTCGAGCCACCACAGCGACATCGGGTTCTCACCGACGCGCTCGATCGCCAGCGCCGTGCCCGCCCACCTGCAGCAGCAGCACCTGCAGCAGCACCCGCAGGCGTCCGCCAGCGCCGTTGGCTACGCGTCGGGCATCCCGCTGCCGGCGTCGGTGCGCTCGGGCCCCGCCGGCCCGGGCTCCGTCGCGCTCTCGGGTGCCCTCGACAGCGCGAGCTTCAGCTACAAGCTGCGCCTCGCGCGGCCGTTCACCGGCCCGGGCGAGCCCGAGCGCGTGCTGCGCTTTACGGCGCCCGCGGCCTCGCTGTCCGCCCTCCACAACGCCGTCCGCACCGCGCTGGCCGCGATCGTCGTGCCCTCCGCGGCGGCCGCCGTGACGGCCGCCGACGTCTGGCACCCGGCCGCCCTGCCCCTGCGCTACCTCGACGACGACGGCGACGAGGTCGCGCTGCTCACCGAGGCGGACGTCGCCAGCGCCGTCGGCGTCGCCCGCCGCGCGGGGTGGTCCCGCCTCATCCTGCTGCTCGGCGAGGCCGCCGCCGCCGACGCTGCCTCTAGTGTGGCCTCGGGCCACGTGAGCCACGCGTCTTTCGCGGGCGCCGCGAAGGCCCGTCACGCGCCGTCCGCGGTGCCGGCGCCGGTGCCGGCGCCGGTGCCGGTGCCGGTGCCGGCCGCCGTCGCCCTCCCGACGCCGGTCGCCGCCGCTGCCCCGCTGGCCGTCCCGCCGAAGAACGACCCCGTCACCGAGTACCTGCGCAACGCCCCCATGCCCGTCAACCTCGCGCTCTCGGCGGGCGTGGTCGTGATCACCGCCTGGGCCCTCCGCCGCATCTTTACCTCCTAAAGCCGATCGCGACGCGACGCCAAGGCTGACGATCCTTCGTTGCCAAAGCGTATGCATCGCGGCATATGTAACGTTCATGTCCGTCACAGCATCAAAATACTATTTACATGAACGTCGTGGGTGAACCGTGGAGGTCCACGCTCGCCTTGAGCCGCGCGTCAGGTCTGAGGCTAGCGCTCAAAGGGGAATGCTTGCGCAGTGTCGCTCGCTTTGGTGAACGTGCTTTTGAAGACTTTGAGGGGGACCTGCTTGCTCATCAGGTAGACTTTGTTCTTATACCGCGTCTGCCATTCGGGCACCGCCGGAGCGTCGTCGGGAGCCGCCGTCGCCCGATCGGACGCCGCCGTCGTCGCATCGGCGGCCGCCGCGGCGTCCGCATCCCCATTCGAGGGGTCAGTCGACCCCGCCGCGGCGCGCGGATGCATCGGGTGGTGGATCTGGTGGGCAAACACGCAGCCGGTCATATACGCATCGAACGAGGCCGAGTGGGACACAGGGCCGCCGACCAGCGGCGCTGCCGTGGACGTCGCCGTCGCCGTCGCCGCGGCGTCCGCGCGTGCGTCAATGAGAGTTGCTGGGTCCGGCGCGTCATGGCTCGCCACGGCGGTGCCGGTGGCAGCGACGCGCGAGCGCTTGGCGGGCGGCGCCGCGGCGTCGGGGGCCACGGAGCCGTCCGCGGAATGAACGGAACTGGCGCGGCGGCTACGCGGTTTGCGCTGTCGGAGTTTGAGCTCGGGGAACTTGGTATCGAGGATGAGGTCCATATCATGCGAATTGGGGCAACGGGCGCCGCTGTTGCAGTATCCGTGGTTGGCAAACTGCTCACAGTAGGGTTTCTTGTTTTCGGGCAACGGCGTCTTGCCGCGGTAGGCGGGCTGTGGGACGCCCGGAACGCCACGGACGCGGCGCGGGCTCGGCAGCGGCGGCGCCACGACGTACGTGATGGCAGGGTACTTGCGATTCGTGCGCTCGTACTTGCAGTGCAGGAACTGCAGGAACGATGCGGACTCGGCGGCTTCATACTCTGCAATGTACTTGGTGTCGTACAAGCCGCCGGGATACAGCAGCGCGAGGTCGGCGACGAAGGTGTCGAAAGCCTCGGGCAGCTCACCGACAAAAGCATTGTACAGGAACGCGAGATCGAGCAAGCCGTTGTGCACGACGGTCGGGATGCCGCGGCCGAGCAGGCCGCGGAAGATGGCGCGCAGCAGCGCATCGCCCGTCTCGTCCGCGGTCTCAGGCTTCTTGCGGCGCTTCATAGACGACGGCCGCGCGCCGGGCGTGAAGGGGATGCCATAGCGGTAGAGCGCGTTGAAGTCGAACCCGGCCTCCGCGAGGAACTGCATACTCCGCGGGGACACGGTGTGGTCGCGGCAGCTTAGCACGGAGAGGTCGAACGTATGTACGATGTAGCGCGGCATGTCCGTCGCGAGCGGGTCGCGGACGAAGAGGCTCAGCCCGACGGCGACGAGCGCATGCGCCCCGACGACGCGGCGCATCGCTTCGTACCGGTCGCCCATGTCCGCGGCGCGCGTGCCAGCGCCGAGGCCCGTGAACTCGCAGTCCACCGCATAGAATGCGGTATGGCGCAGCACTTCGAGGATCATGGGGGCGTAACTCGCGATGTTGGTGCGGTTCACGGCGTTGTAGCCGGCATGCAGCGACCGTGCGGCACCCTCCGGCGGATCCTGGGACGACGACGGCGTCGACGACAACGACGACGACGCGGGCGCCGCGGTATCGTTGGTCGTCGTAGTCGTCGTGGCGGCGGCAGGGGCGGCGGCAGTGGCGGCGGCGGCGGCGGCGGTGGCCGAGGCGTCCGTGGCCGCCATGGGGGTCGGCAATGGCGGATGCGAAGCGGACGTCGGAGTTGGCGCGAGGGCCACCGAGGTGCTCATGGCGGCGTCCGCGGAAGCGCCGCGAGCGATCGGACCGCGATGGTCGCTGATTGGGTCTGAGGGCGCAGCGCGGTGGCCGCGGCGTCGATGATGGGAGGGAGAATCGCGCTATCCGGGATATCTGGAAAGTGATACGAGAGCGGTCCACACAACAGGGATCGACGCAGCCTTGCGCTGGGTATGCGAGTCCCGCCGCCGTGTCGCTGACACGCAGCGTTCTGATGATCGATAACCGCCGCCGTCCAGCAGATCATACGTCGACATGCACTGCACAGGAGGCGGCGCTCGTCCGCTTATTTGGATGCGAGTGGGATGCGCCTCGTGCAGCGGTTGTCATCGCCGCCTCCGCGGGCGCCGGGGGGTTTGTGGACGCTTCTAGGCTGAAGGGTCCCCTTGGCTCGCTCTCGGCGACGGGGAGGCTTTGCAGGCTTGGCGGACGTCTCGCTCGGGCGCGTCATGCTTGCGGCGGCAGATCAGCGTTGAAGCATTGCGTCGCCGCCGCGCTCCGGCACCAGCGCCACGCACCTGGTCGTGGGCGGCGTAGAAGGGATCGGCACCACACCCTTGCGGGGAGTATCGTCGTCGCGGCTATCACGGCGGCCCTGGGACCGCCCAGTCTCGAATGAAACGCCGCACGGCCGTCGCTTCGTCATGAGGACGGCAACGCGGTGCGATGCGACGCGATGCCGTCGTCGATGCTACCAGCCGCGCCCGACCTCGAAGAAGGAGCGTTGACTGCTGCTCGATGGAAACCATACGCCCCCGTGATCTAATCTCCTGCTTGTCTCACCCGTTGCCGTGTCCCACGTGCAGCGATGGCCACGTGGCGCGTGGCGCCAAGGTGGTGTGCCGCATGGGGACGCTATGGCCTCGCGTGGTGTCGCCGCCGCTGGCTAGCGCTCGCGCTGCTGGCGCTCCTGGCCGTCGCCATGCTCATGCTCGGCCTGATGCGCAACGACACGCTCGCGCGGTATATTCCCGCCATCGTGCGCCATGACAAGCTCTTGCACTTCACGTGCTTCGGGCTGCTCGCCGCCGGCGTGATGGGCCTGCTGCCGGTTCGCAGCAGCGGCGGCGCCCGAGGCCTTGTTGTCCTCGGCCTGCTGCTCGTCGCCGTCGCTTCGGAGTACATCCAGGACCTGCTTCCGGTAAGCCGTTATCGTCATCTCGGCGACATCCTGCATGCCACGTGGAGCCCGCCTGGCCGTTGGGTCCATGCCTATGGCCAGGCGGTATGAACGGACGCCTCTGTGCGTAGCTGTCATGGGGACGCTTGGCTGCGGGTCGACTCATCCCTCTCGCTGTCTTTGTAGTATCGCGACTTTGATGCGTGGGACATCGCGTCGAACCTCTCGGGCATCCTGCTCGGCGCGGGCGTTGTCACGGCGGCGCCGCGCGCCGCGGCCTGGATGGGGCTCGGGGCAGCCCGGCGCTCTTGGGGCGCCGAGCCGCCCATGCCGCCCATGCCATGGGCCCTCACCGCCACAGGGACGTATGTCTTGCTCGAACGCGGCGGCGGCGACGGCGACGACGGCGGCGACGGCGGCGGCGGCGACGGCAATGGCGGCGATGGCGGCGATCATGACACGATGGCCCGCGTCTAAAAACGTGCGATCGGCGCGCGTGTCGTGTCGCACACTGCGATGGCACGGCATGCTGCGGCGATCGCCATGGTCTGAACCCCCCCGAGGCGCTCCCGTCCCCCGAAACGAGCGCCGGGACATGCAACGATTCGTGCGATCGCCACCGCCATTCGATCTGACCGATCGCTCCTGTTTTGATACCACCTGACAAGACCCACGATGGCGTTGTCGTCGTACGCCAAGATCGCGGCGCAAAACCGCGAGCGGCTGCTGAGCATGCTCGCGGCGGCCACGTCGTCGGTCTCGCCGGCCACGGCGACCCCGTCGCCGCGCATGATCTATGTCCCCGGCGGGCGCACGACCACGCGGCCGTGGACCGACACCGAAGCCGTGTTCCGCCAGGAAAGCCACTTCTTCTACCTGACGGGCGTCGAGGAGCCCGACCACCACCTGCTGCTCGACGTGGAGCGCCGCCACGCGACGCTGCTGATCCCGGACTACGGCGCCGACCACGCGTTGTGGAGCGGTCCGCCGCCGACGTGCGCCTCCGTGCAGGAGCGGTATGCGCCGGACGCCGTCGCCGTCGCCACGGCGGACACCATCAAGCGGCTGCTCGACGGCGCGCAGCCCGCGCAGCTGCTCGTGCTCCCGGGCACCGATCTCGCGGCCCTGCCGGACGCGTGGCGCGAGCGCGCCCGCCAGGACGAGTCGGCGGCCGCGCCGCTGCTGCAGACGGCGTTCGCGGAGGCGCGCATCATCAAGAACGCCGGCGAGCAGGCGCTCCTGCGCCGCGCTGGCGCCGTCTCGGCCGCGGCGCACGTGGCACTCATGCAGGGCGTGCGCGGCTGCGCCACCGAGCGCGAGGCGCAAGCGCTGTTCGAGTACGAGTGCTTCCGCCACGACGCGCCGATCCAGGCCTACACGCCTATCGTGGCCGCCGGCCGCGCCGGCGCCGTGCTGCACTACACCAAGAACACGGCGCCGCTGCCGCGAAACTCCGATGACCTGCTGCTCGTGGACGCCGGCGCCGAGGTGTCCTGCTACGCGGCGGACATCACGCGCACCTATCCGCTGAGCGGCCGCTTCACGGGCCTCTACAAGACGACGTACGAGATCGTGCTCGAGACCCAGAAGGCGGTCCTCGCCGCGCTGAAGCCAGGCGTCGCGTGGGAGGCCATGCATACGCTCGCGCTGCAGACGACCGCGGCGGGCCTCCAGCGCGCGGGGCTGGTGCGCGCCGACGTCGCCGTCGATGAGCTGATGGCGCACGATATCCCCGCGCTGTTCCTGCCGCATGGCCTCGGCCACGCGATTGGGCTCGATGTCCACGACGCCGGCGGATACCCCAAGGGCACGCCGCGCATCGACCGTCCCAGCTACCGCTACCTGCGCATGCGTCGCGACCTGCAGGCCGGGATGGCCGTGACGGTCGAGCCGGGCTGCTACTTTGTGGACGCGATCCTGGACGCCGCGCTCGCCAACCCCGACCAGGCCCGCTACCTCGTCGCCGACCGCGTGGCGCAGTTCCGCCGCGAGGTCGGCGGCGTCCGCATCGAGGACGACGTCCTGATCACCGACACGGGCTACGAGAACCTCACGGCGGGGGTGCCCAAGGAAATGGCCGAGATCGAGGCCTTGATGGCCCAGTAATTCTGTCACCCCTACACCTCTGATGCGAGTCCAGGACCATTGGTATGAGGGGCCGACGCTGTGTGATTGCACGGGGGGCATCAAGGAAAAAGAATGAGGATTGAGATGGATCATGATTGGAGAGGTAGAGAAAAAAATGTCGCCGTGGTCATGGCCCAGGATGGCGTGAGCCTCATGCTGCAATGCGGCGCCGTCGACGATACCGCGTTTAGTGGTGAGCGTCATGCGGATCTGCCTGACGGAGAAGCGCGCGCATGCAGCTCTTGTATCGTGATGTGTTGACTTTGTCGCTACCGTCGGTCGTTGATGCTCGCTGTGGGCCCATTGACCCCGCGGGCCCGAGCCTCGATCGGCCGCCTGCCGCTCGGCCGTCCTCCACGCCGCCGCGTGGGGGGCCTGCGCCACGCAGGCACGCGGACCCTGCTGACGGCGCCCGTCCGTGGCCGCGGCGTGGTGGTGGGCGGCGGCGGCGGCGACGGCGACGGCGGCGACGGCGACGGCGGCGACGGCGACGGCGGCGACGGCGACGGCGGCGGGCCGTTGTCTCCTCGCATCGGCCGCCGCGATCACGATCGCCGCCGCCGTCCGCAAAGGAGAAGGCCGCGCAAGCGCCCGCCGTGTCCATCGCTCGTGCTGTTGGCGCTGGCGCTGCGCGCAGCAGAACCCCTCGCGGCCGTCACCGGCGCCGCGGGTTCTCACCGGCCCGCCGTTCACCGGCAGGAAGGCGGCGGGCCACGGCGGCCGCGATGGCGCCATCGCCGCCGCCTTGATACCATGATCTGGCGTATCGCGAAGCGCGGCGGTTCGGCGTCTTGGCGGCATCCAGTTTCAGACCTGACATGCATGAGCGGGCCGTCCACGAAGCGACCGCTGCGAAGGTGCCCCCCTTGCCATCGAACCCCGTCACGATCGCGCCGTTCTTCTGTTTTCATCCCGGCGACGCCATCCCACGGCGATACCGATTCCGATTGGTGGTCGTTATTTTCCGAGTCGTCGTTCCCAACGGATCATCGTTTTCCAAACATCGAAGTGATCTTCAATTTCCCGATTGCCGATCCGACAAGTCGTCTTCAGCGTCTCGTACGACAGAGCCCTGGCCCTTTCATCATGGACGCCCCTGCGTTCACCACCGCCGGTCGTGGCGGCGGCCCCGTGCCATATGCCGCGCTGGCCAAGGCGAACCGCGCGCGCGTCGTCGCGCAGCTGCGTTCCCTCGCCGGCGCCGCCGTCCTGGATGACCCGGCGAGCCCGACCCTGCTGTACCTGAAGGGCATGCCGTCGTCGACGCGGCCGGGCACCGATACCGAGAATGTGATCCGGCAGGAAAGCCACTTCTACTACATGACGGGCGTCGAGGCGCCGGACTATCACTTCCTGTACGATCTGCAGCAGGACACGGCGACGCTCGTGATGCCGACGTTTCCGGCCGACTACGCGCTGTGGTCCGGCCCCGTCCCGACGCCCGAGCAGGTCCGCGTGCGCTACGGCGTCGACCACGTCGTGCACGTGGACGGCATCGCCGCACTGCCCTGCCTGCGCGACGCGGCGACGAAGCCGCCCTGCGTGCTGACCCTCGACCCGTCGGTCCGCTTGGACCACCTCATCCCCGGCGACCGCAGCTACTACGTCGCGCCGCGCGGGTCACCCGAGGCGTCGCTGCTGCAGCGCGCGATCGTGCGCTGCCGCATCGTCAAGAGCGACGGCGAGCTCGAGCTCTTGCGGGAAGCCGCGCGCATCTCAGCGGCTGCCCATGTCGCCGTGATGCGGGCCGTGCGCCCGGGCCAAGGCGACGAGGGCATGCTGCAGGCGCTGTTCGAGTATGAATGCTCCCGCCGCGGCGCGCGCTTCCAGGCCTACAGCCCCATCATCGCCGGCGGCCGCAACGGGTCCTTCCTGCACTATGTGAGGAACGACCAGCCGGTGCCGTCCGACGGCGCGCAGATGCTGCTGGTCGACGCGGCGTGCGAGTATGGCATGTACGCGTGCGACATCACGCGCACCTTCCCTGTTGGCGGGACCTTCACCGGCGACTACCGCCTGGTGTATGCAATGACGCTCGCGGTCCAGGAGCAGCTCATCCCGCTGCTCCGCCCGGGCCTCTACTGGGAAGACTTTCACCGCGAGGCGATGCGTCTCGTCGTAGCGCAGCTGCTCGAGCACGGCCTCCTGCAGGGCGGCAGCGTGGAGGAGCTCATGGCGCTCGACCTGGGCGCCGTCTTTTTCCCGCATGGCATCGGCCACCCGATCGGGGTCGATGTCCACGACGTATTCCTCTCGACCGCCGAGGCCGCAAGTGAGAGCGCCCGCACCAGCGCCAACACGAGCGTCGACTCCGCCGCCAGTATGACGAGCGTGGCGGCGGCGCGCGACCGCGGCGCCTGTCCCGGGAATGACCCCCCGCCTCTGTTGGCATCTGCATCGATGCCGCCGGCGCCGCCGTCAGCGCCGGTGCCGCCACCGGCATCGAACACGCTGGGTGCATGGCGGCTCCAGAATCGCAAGCCCCGGTTCCGGCACCAGCTGCAGCCGGGCATGGTCGTGACCGTCGAGCCCGGAATCTACTTTGTGGATCTGCTCCTGGACAACGCGATGCGCGACGAGTCGCTGAAGCCCTTCATCAACATCGACCTGGTCCAGCGGCTGCGTGCGAACGTCGGCGGCGTCCGCATCGAGGACTGCATCATCATCACCGAGTCGGGATACGAGGTGATTACAGGCGATGTGCCCAAGACCATCGCCGACATTGAAGCGCTGATGGCGTCCCCATCTCGCTGTCCCCGTGGCGCCTAGGCCAAGCGCCGAGTCCGCCATGAACCGGGTTTCTTTCTGTCTCTTTGTTCGCTCTCTCATTCCATCTTGACGTTGCTATGATTGAAGAATTCATTTATAGCTCATTACATTTCGATCATATCGATGCAGAACTCATAGGCGCCGCGGGAGGGCGGGCGGCCTGCGGCCCAGGTGAACTGGAGCGTGTTGATGCCGTCCCGCACGCGCAGCAACGCGGGCGCATCCACGCCGTGCCAGTCGGCCTGCGACGCATTTTGCCCGAGCGGCACTTGCACGGGCATCGCGAGCGCGACGTCTTCGCCGTTCACCGTCAGGCCGCGCAGGTTCATGGGCCACTGGTGAGCGGGCGCCGACGCGTCGGGCGCCTCGCCAGACGCCGGCGCCGCAGCAAAGCACTGCAGTCGGATCTGGCGCTTGCGTCCCGACACTTCCGTCGCGGGCGGCGACAGAGACGCCGTCGGAGGCGAGGCGGACGCCGGTGGTGGCGAGGCGGACGCCGGTGGTGGCGAGAGGGACGCCGTCGGCGGCGACGGCGCGGCGGGCAGGACCGCGAGGTCGCGGATATCCACCGAGAACTGGTACGCGTGGGGCGGCGGCCCCGCCTCGATGGGCGTGGCACCGATGGGCGTGGACACGCGCCGCGCGCTGAATGCCGCGTCGAAGCGGGCCAGCTCGCGCAGCACAGCGACCGCGCACCCGGGCGGCTGCCGCTGCGCCAGCATGCGCGGGCGCTGCAGCGGCTCGGGCGTCGGCCAGCACGGGCGCTGCAGCTGCGGCGGCTGGCCGTATGCGCCGCCCGCCACGGGCGGGCCGCTGACCGGCGGCGCCCACGCGGGCCGGACGCGGGGCGCCCATGGCCGGCCAAACGGCGTGGCCGACGGCGCCGGGGGGCTCGGACGCTTCACCGTAGCTGTCGCTGTCGCTGGCGCTGGCGCTGTCGCCGACGCCGACGCCGGTGGTGCTGGTGGTGACGGCACGGCCGAGGCCGAGGCCGCCGCGGGTTCGGCCACCGCCGCCGCGGCACGGGCGTAAGCGGCAATTAGGGCGGGCGCCACGAGATCAGTGGGCACCGGACGGTAGCTCGACTGCGAGCTGCGGCGCGAGCGGCCGATGCACACCAAGGGCGGCACGGCGGCGCTGTGCGCCGGGGAAGCCTGGCTCGCGGCAGCGCTCAGGGCGGGCGGCGGCACGGGCGCCGACGTCGCCGCCGTCGCCGCCGTTGTCGCCGTCGTGGCCGCGGTGTAGACGGCCGTGGGCATCGGCGCCGACATGCGGCGTGGTGGCGAGACTGACAGCGGCAGCGCGGACACGCAGCAGGGCCGCGGGTCGGAGCGGCGCGGCGACGCGAGCAGCGGGGGCCGTGCGGCGGCGGCGGCGGCGCGGGCGGCGGACGACGAGGCCGGGCGGGCCGGCGACCGCGACGGGGATCGGGAAGGCGACCGCGAGGGCGACCGCGAGCAGTGCGGGAGCGCGAACGGGGCGAGCGGCGCCACGCTGCCAAACAGCTTCTGCGGCACGTGGGAGGCGCGCGCGTGCATCGACGGCTCGAACGAGGCGCGGCGGTGGCGCTTCGGCGAGGCGGTGCCGGCGCCGGGCTCGACGAGGGGCTTGGCGCGGGCGCCGTAGGCATACGGCGACCAGGGCCCCGCGCGCGGCGCGGCGAGCATCTTGTGGTAGGGCGAGGGCACGAGGGCGTTGAGCGGCGACGCGGGCGACGCGCGGCCCACGGTGCCGTCGAGGGGGAGATGGTTGGCGATCTGCGACGAGGACATGGGCCACGACGCGATGCTGGATTTCTCGTGCTGGACCGCACGCCGCGGCGGCGTCACGATCACGACGGCCGACGAGGTCGGCGCCACCGCAACGGCGGCCGTAGGAGCGGGTACAAGTGTGGGTGCGGCGACGGCCGCAGCAACCGTGCTCGCCTGGCTGGCGCCCGCGGCAGGCGTGGCCGTCGTCGTGGCGCTGGCGGTGGCGGCGGCGAGACGAGCGGCGGCGGCGGCGCGGCTGGCCTTGAACATGGGATGCATGCGGCGCGACCGGCCGATGGTGGCAATGTTCCGCTCGCCGTAATTGGCCGCGGGCTTCTTGACGTAGCCGTAGTAGGTCGGGTCGGCATGGCAGGACGGAGCGTAACACGCGAGATCCGCGGCGTGCCAGGGTCCCACGACCGGGGGCGAGGGCAGCGTGGAGGTCATGGCGAGCAGGACCGAAATGGGGGGCCTCGGGAGAATTGAGACAATGGAAAAGGCCCTCCGGGCAGCGAGCGTCACACAAGGGCGGAGGCTCAGGGCCGCAAGGGTCGGAATCAGCCGCAAGATTGAGGCATGGGCTAAGGTCTAGCAAAACGAGCAGACCAGGTATGAAGCAGCGGTATCAGGACAAAATCACGGAAATGGGGTATCATGGGCGTGCGGTAGCGAAGTGCAAATGACGGAGAAAAAATACGGGTGAGTGGGTGGTGTCGGCCGAAGAAGAATGGTGCGTGCGCCGCGTTATCGACGGACGTTATCTATCGATGCTGGCCGACGATGACATCAAGATCCACGCGCACGTTTCGGTGTTTCATGGGGCGATGCCTGCGTCGTCGCCCGCCCGCCGTGTCGTGCGCTCGTCGTGGTCGCACGCGCCGTGAGCACTGCCCACCCGTCGTCGTCGTCGTCGTCGTTGTCGTTGACGTCGGCGTCGTCGACCATCGACCGTCGAGCGCCACGTCATGGGTGTGCGCTCGACCGCAACACCGCCAGCAGAAGCGGAAGTCACGCTGCCACGGAGGCCTTCCCAACGTATGACATCGTCCCGCGCCTTCCGACGCCGCGGCGCTGTCGTCGGCGTCGATAGCCGCGGCGGCGGCGTCGGCATGACCTCAGCCCACCGATGGCCTGTTCGCCGCCGCCGCCGCGCGTCGCGGCCGCCGTCCACGCACCGCCGACCGCCGGCAGAGCGCGGCCCGCGGGAATGAAGTCATCCCGCCTCAATGTGCCGGCGATACCGGAACGGCGGCAGCGGCAGTGGTGGCGGCGGCGGCGGCGGCGGCGGCGGCGGCGGCAGCGGCGGCAGCGGCGGCGGCGGCAGCGGCGGCGGCGGCGGCAGCCATGGCGGCGGCGCGGACGCGGTGGCCCCAACGCTCTCCAATCGTGGCTCTTGCCGCGGCGGCCACCGACGCGTCCACCCCACGACGAGCGGGAAAAAGGGCGGTGGAATCGTCATTTTCGTGGGGTCTGAGCATCGCTCGTCCTGCGCGATGGGCGAAGGTGCTGTGCTACACCGCGCCTTATCCTGTCTTGCGGGTGCTGTGCCTTGCCCGGGGGGCAGGGGCCGTCGCAGGGCCGTGCGGCCACACCGCCGCCGCCGCCGCCGCCGCGGTCGGCCTATCGCCATGCCGATGCGGATGCACGTCGGGCGACGGAGAGCGTGACCGCGAGCGTGAAACGCGCCTCCGGCCGTCTCGACTCGAAACGCGCTGGGACCACGCTCGAGAGCGCGCCGGGGACTCAGGTTCGGAACGCCTATTCGGGACCGAGGCCGCTGGGCGCCGGCCGCCGTCCCCAGTGGCGTCGCGCGGGCTGGCCTGACCGGGATGCAACGCCTGACGCGCGAAGGCGACGCCGGCGGCTTCTGTGCTGATGACTCTCCCTTAGCTGGGCAGGGCGGCGCAACGGACGGCGGCCTTCGCGCCGGCAGCGGATTATCCTTATTCTGCCTCGCCGTCTCGCGGCCCCGGGGTCGCGGCGCACGGGCGCGGCATCGAGACAAAGCGCGTCAAGCGCGGGGATGGCGCGGCGACCGAGGAGCCGTACGAGGCATCGTACGAGGGCGGCCCGCAGCAGGGCGTGCGTGTGGTGGACCGGCTTGCATGGCATGATGAGCATAGGCCCACCACGGCTGCGGCGCATCAGGCGATCCGGCGCTCGACGGGCGTCCGGCCCTTCCGCCATGCACTTCCGCGTCGCGTCACAGACTCCGACATCCGCGGCGGGGGGGCAGGGCGTGGGGCAGGGGGACCGGAAGGCCGCAGCGGGTGTCGGTGGCCCTGACCTATCATCAGATTTTCTTCTGTTTTTGTTGTTGTTGTTGTTGTTGTTTTTTGGCGCTGGGGTCGAAGGCGAGGCCGGGGAGGCTTAGACAAGGCCATCTCAGCATGCCACGGTTGAGACGGTGGAGCAGGTGGAGCAGCCCGATGGCCAGCACGCGCCGCAGCAGATCGCGGGATCTCGCACGCTGGAGCGGCCTTCCCGCATTGTCCTTCGTGCTGGGGGCGTCTCGGAACCGGCGGCTTGACGCCGCCACCGACGCGACCCGAGGCCCGGCACGCCTCGCGTAGCCCCACCGCCCCGGCCCTCCGAAGGGACCAGTACCGGCGACGGAGCACAACACTCGCGGAACACGCGTCAGGGCGCACGCGAACACGCCCACGCGAGCCCGGCTGGTGAGACGGACCATGCGTGGATCCGTCAGCGGGATCAGCTGATAAGCCATGGCCATGCACGCCGCTGCGTGAGCGCTTATCGCGATGGCGGCGGCGGCGGCGGCGACGGCGGCGGCGGCGGCGTGGGGAGGACCCCGAGAAGGCGCGGCTCGCCGGGCGCTCGGGCAGCGCGCGCGCGCACTGTTCCGACCTCTGGCTTTGTCAGCGTCCGCCGGACTGGCCCGCCGTGGCGCGAGCGCGGGAGGCGGCCACGGCGCGGTCATGCGCCCGGGGCCCACTGCCCCTGAAATGCGCGCGATCATGCGACACGGCGCAGGGAAGGGGGACGTCGCCCCGCCCGGCGGCGGCGACGACGGCGGCGGCGGCGGCCATCCTCGATGCGATGCCGTCGGGGGTGCTCGCGCGTGGCGACAGCGTCGTATGGCCGCGTGCATCCTCGGCGGACCCTCGCGCCTGTCTCGGATGCTCGGTCCGGGAATGCGCACGGCGATGGCGCACGACGATGGCGCACGACGACGACGCATGGCGACATCTGGCGGCCCCCCGCGCCGTTCCGCCGCGATCGCGTCATCGTCGGCGACGCGGTTATCGCATCTGTCGCCTGTCCGTGCCGCGTCCCGACGGTCCCGAGCGCATGGGCTGCGGAGCCCGGACACGGCGATCGCTGCGGGACGGCCGTCTGATTCCAACAGAACGGTACGCGAGAGGAGATGGGAAGTCGCACGAGGAGACGAAGGCGAGGCGGGCACATGACTCCGAGAGACGCGGGGAAGGAAGGCGTGGAAGAGGGGGGGAGGTCCTAGGGTATGGATGACCCTCTGGCGGAGTCGCGACTACGAGACTACGAGACGACCACGCGATATCGAGCAGCCGCCATGTGCGCTCGGCATGGCGTCAGCGTGGCCGCGTGACGAGCGTCTGGAAGGCGCTTGGGAGCACCTGACGGGCGAGCGAGAAGGCGGGCGAGCGGCCATGGACGATAACGCGGCGAGGAGCTGATGAATCATGCAGAAAGAAACTTACCCAGGCGAGAGAGCGGGACCGAGCGAGAACGGAACTAGCGCAGAGATTGCGACGGCGCAAGATTGTAGCGGGGGATATTGGCGATAAACGGCGGGGGGCTGTCCTCGGGATCGGAGCAAGCAGAAAGCCATGTGACGATGTGGGCTTTGGACGGAAAGAATGAAGTGACCGACCAGCGGTTCATCCGTTGTCGTCAGAAGGCGCGATCCACCCATGTCCACTGCGGTCTTACCTCCCTCGCGGTCCCATGCTCCCGGACGCGGCATTCCCCTTCCCGCATGCGCGTTTTATACGGCTCTATCGCCGCGGCATCGCGCGTGAACCCGTTCACTCGATTTCAGAAGTCCACGTCCGCCGCTGGTCGGACGTGTACGAGGCCGTGTACCTGCCAACCCGCTCGCTCGCCTCGGCATGGCTCGTGGCCGATGGCCCATCACTCATGTCCGACATGGATCCGCCCGGTCCATCGCCAGCGGCCGTCCAGGCGAGATGGCATGCACGTCGTCGCCGTCGCCGCCGCCAATGCCCGCCGTCGCCGTCGCCGTCGCCGTCGCCAATCCCCGCAGGATGATTACTTGTTCATGGCCCCCGCCGTGACGCGGCGACGGTCCGAATGGGCCATCTGAAGGACGCTCTGAAACCGCGCCGTCATGGTTATTTCCCGATCCGTGGTTCCCCGGTCAGGCCAGGCCGTCCTGGGCGGCCGCGACACGACGCCCAATCGCCCGTCGCCGCGCGGCGCCGGCTTGCAAGGCCTCGATCCGAGCAAGGGTGGCGGAAGGTTACACGGCGCCCTCAAGCACTCCGTCGCCAGCATCATGGCGACGGTGATCGACCTGCACGCGGCCACGATTGCAGGAGTCGCCTCGTCCAGGGCCGTCCGCTGCTTCGCGTCGCTTCGCTTCGAAAAAAAAAGGGAAAGGAAAGGAAAAGAAAAGAGAGCACAACAACCAATTCAAGAGAAAATAAGAAAATTCGCAGCGGCGGGTGCTAGCGGAGCTTGCCTGGGCCGTAACGCGACGTGGGACTGCGCGACACGGCAGAGACGCACGAGCGGAACTTGGCGCTCGGAGCCAAGCACGACCCCCGGCAACCCACCGGTTGTCTGTTGACCCGCGAGACCCTGACGGCGGTGTGGGCCGTGCTCGCAGCGTTCGCGGTGAAGACGAGTCCATCCCACCGTCGAATTCCCGAGGCGGGTTGCCGCGCGAAACTCAGGCAGAGTCCAAAGCCCCCCCGTCAAGCCCCACCTGGACGCCACACCCACACTCATAAACATCCAGCACGACCGCTGCAACATGGCCTCGACCGCCTAAAAAGGAACCAGGTGTGTTTATAGATGAAAAAGAGACCATCCAGAATTAACACCGTCACCGCGCGGCGGATTCTTTTCTCTCTTTTGCTGGGTGGCTTCCCGTTGGCTTGATCGCTTTTCAGTTCGCGGCATGGATCAGGATGAACACACCGCGGCCGGTGCTGTGTGGAGAGCGCCGTTGCGAAACATCGTCGATGCGCTTCGAACTCGATGATGTGAGACGCTGCGATGCGGCACGATGCGGTACGATGCGATGCAAGGGAGCAGTGGCCACGCCGTGACGCCCTCGCGCGACCACGGCGGGACCAGCCAGCGCCCCGCCCATGGATTCACAGAGCGCGCACCGATGCCGCCCGCGCCGTCTCGGCGCTGCTTGGGAGCCGTCCGATTTGCGCGTCGGTCTGAGCCAGCAGATCGCGCACCATCTCCATCAGCGTCGCCGGCGGGGGTCCCGCCGGCCGCGCGGCGTCGCCGTCCATGCCGCCGCCGCCGCCGCCGCCGCCGCCGCCGCCGCCGCCGCCGCCGCCGCTCATGCTAGCACCGCTCATACTGGTGCCGCCGTCGTCGGCAGCGCTTGTGGGTCCCGGCACCAGCATCGGACTCAGCTTCCACAGCGCGATCCGGACCAGCCAGGTCGTGCGCGCGAGTCCCGCCGCGGCCGGCGGCGTTCCCAGCGCCAGAGTCACGGCGCGGCACGAGGCGGCCGCCGCGACGGCGAGCGGATCGAGACCGGCGGCGCAGGCGTCGTCTGTCCCGTCGGCCGCCGCCGCCGCCGGGGAAGGCGCGTCCGCGCCGCGATCCGCATGAGGCCCGGCCGACCGCCACGCCCCGTCGCCGCCGGCGGGCGGCGCGAGCGGCGTCGACAGCGCCACGTCGCGCACGCACGCTTGGTAGATGCCCTCCTGCAGGGCCCAGGCGTCCTGCAGCGCGCGGTGCCAGTGGCGCAGCACCGTGACCGCGGCAGACCACGTCTGCAGCGGCCCGGCCACGCCCGCGGCCGCCGCGGCCGCCGCCGTGCCGGCGGCCATGCGCTGCGCCGCGGCGTGCTGCGCGCCGCGCGCCAGCTGCCCGACGAGCGTCCCGACGGCCTGCACGACGGCCGCCTGGCGGCCCAGCGCCGCGTCCAGACGGCGCAGCGCGTCCTGCGGGGTCGACGCCGCCGCGTCCAGACGGCGGCGCGGCGTCCCGGCGAGCGCGGACGGCGGCGCGGCGGCCCACGGATCGAGGTCGGCCGCGGCGCAGGCCCAGGCGAGGTCCGGCTGGTCGCGCGCCGCCGGGACGCCGCGCCGCCGGCGCAGGGCCGACTGCGCGATCTGGGCGAGCGCGTCGCTGCCGAGCTTCTGCTGCGCGTCCCACGTGTCGGCGGCACGCAGGGCCTCGAGGAGGCCGTTGCGCAGCACCTGCAGCGCCATCCTGGTGAGCGCGATGGGGCCGAGTGGTGCGCGGATGCAGCAGACGCGATGGGGGATGGCGGGGGCGAGATGGATCAGGGCGGCGGCCGGAAGAACGGCGTCGTCTGGCGTTGCCGGCGGCACGGAACCTCAGGGTGATGCCCTGCGGCGACGGAGCAGCTTGGGTCTGGTGAAACCCAGCAGCGACAAAGAGAGGCCCTCAAGGGCAATGATAGCACGTCGGAGATTGAGGCATCGGAGCTTCACCCCAGCCACACCGTCGGCCAAAGCCGAGCAACGCCCGCCCTCAGCCATGCCAGTTCCGTCGCGACGCGCCATCGGTGGCTGGTACGATGGGAAAGAAGGGAAGACCACCTCCCAAGTCCAGCATCGCCTGCGGGCCCCTGCTGTTTCAGCCCAATCGCCGAGAAGAACGGACTCGACCCCTCTTTTCGATACCGCCACGGTCAAGTGAGTCTCGTGACGCGATGATACAAAGAAAATGGTCGAGGTATGCGGGATTCGACCTATCGGAACGTGGCGGCACGCCCGCTTGAACTCTCGACATGATACGATTTCCAGCGTCTGGAAAAAGGACGTCATCCATGGGCCATGTTTTAACACTGACTGGAGGGTGGTTGCCAGGGATGACCTTAAAAAGGGAATTTCCGCGTGAGTGGAGCAGACGATAACTACGACATATCACAATGACGACAGGTCAGCCGCTCGAGGGATGCAACGTTCAAGATGGATATCGTCATGCAGGATGTTTTTCACCACCACGGCGACGACGGCGACGGCGATGACCGAGTCAGGGAGGTCCATGGTCCTCTTGTCGGTCATCATCGCCGCTGTCGTGGTGGTCCGATCGGCCGACGCCCATCAGCGTGGCGCGTGCTGCGACCTCATCTCGTCATATCTCGCACGTGGTGCCGTGGCATCGCATGGCCGCCTGACAGCAGGACCATGCCCATGAAGACCGGGCATGCCCAACAGCGCTAGCGCAGCGCGACGCCGCCCGCTGTTGTGGCGGCCCGACCGTCGGCGTCCGCCTCCCGCGACTCGCGCGCGTCTGCCGGACCGCATGGGCGTCCGCATGGGCGTCCGCGTGGCCGTCCGCGGGGGGTCGCCGCCGCTCCGGGCGGCGGGGGCCGCGCGCCTGCGGGTCGCCGTGGCGCGAGCGTCGGAGTTTGAAGGACGCCCATCGGCCGCGCGCGTCGGCCGTGTCGCCGATCGCCGTCGGGCCCGCGGTCGGCGGGAACGGGTGTCATGATCGGAGTTTGAGGAGCGCGTTGCAGTGGCCAAGGCCGAGCAGGACCGCCGCCGCGGCCGTCCCGTAGGAGCCGCTCGGCACGGCGAGCGCGGATGCGGTGCTCGCCGCACGAGCGCCCGCTGCCGCGCGCGTCGCCATACCGGCCGTCCGTTCCACGATGGAACGGCATGGCCCCGCCGAGACGATCGGCCATGGGCGATCGGCCATCGATGGAGGGCGCGGTGTCCGCGGTTGGCTGTGGGTCGACGGGTCGAGCCGCCTCCCCTCTTCCCTAGGTCACCGCCTCGACCTCGGGATCGGAAGCAGTATGAGGACCCGTGGAAACCCTCATCTCCAGATCATAGTCATGACCACCCATAGAAGGGGGGTCTGCCGCTATCCATGGGTATGCGCAAGACGCGTGTATGGGCTAACATGAAGTATGACGATACACCGATCATTTCATCTCTCGCTTTCATTCGACCGTTTCGTAACGCTGCCTTGGATGCATGACCTCATTCAGAGCGTCGATCCTCGGTGTGATCTCGTCATCCTCACTGTGCGCTGATCGAAGCCCGATCATCGCCGTCATTCATCCCTGGCCAGGCGCGGTGCATCGGCGCCCGCGACGCTCTCCGACCACGTGACCCTCTCGTGAACGGCGCGCCCGCACAGACGATCGTGCGGGCGCCTCCGTGCTTGGGCCATCATGCCGAACGACCAGCCCGAAGCCATCCTGCTGCTGGACAGCGGCGGCGTGAATGTGCTTGATTCGGTGGCGACCGACTATGAAGACTCCTTCTGCCTGGACACCCTTGGCGATCTTGCGCTCGCCCATGATGCCACCGAGCCTGCCGGGACCAAGAGCTTCATCCTGGCCCGCGTCCAGACATGGGACCCGCGCCAGCCCGACAAAGCCTACTATTCGTACTACAATGCCTACCACCTCAACAAAATTCTGTTCCAGACGCAAATCTACATCGGCAAGAAGCTCATCCACCGCCTCCATGTTCTGAACCCGCTCACCAACACCGACATTATCGGCAATGTCCAATACTTCATGGTCCGGCTCCACGAGGCCGATCAGGGCCGCGTCGCCTTCCCCTTGACCGCAATCCCGCCGGGCATCCTCAAATCAAATCCTTCGGGGCCCGCGTCGCCCGTCGCCCCTGGCGCCGGCGCGGGTCTTCTCGGTGAGACGGGCATCGCCCCCGCGGTGCCCACCGATCTCAATGCCAGCGACGCCAGCGTCAAGGTCACCGATCCCTTGATGCCCGAGGGCACGTGGAGTCCGTACACCGCGAGCGCCAAAGACGTCGCCGACTATGATGCGATTGACATGGGCGATCCGGCGACCCTGGCGACCCTGGCGCCGGGGACCGCCCCCGTCGCCGCTGCAGCGCTCGCCGACGCCGGCGCTGCCGCCGCCGCGGCGCTCTCGGCCCGGCCCGGCGTATCCCATCCTGCGGACGCCGGCGCCGGCGCCGGCGCCGATGCGTCCCCGGCCGGAATCGTCACGCGCAAGCGCGAGCCCTTGTTCATCAACACGACGGCCGCCAGCAGCGACGCCATCGCGCCGCGGCCCCACGCCGCCGTCCACAGCGCCCACGGGCTCCCGCCGCCGTCGCCGGGCGTGCGGCAACTCGACCAGGGCCTGGCCCAACACTGGACGTTCACGTCGCCGTCGGCGTGCCCGCTCGAGGACGACGAGCCCGTGCTCAGCGCCGTCTCGTGTCCGCCGTCGCGCGCCGGCGGCGGTCCCCGGGGCCCGCCGACCCGCCTCACGCTGCTGCGGCCGACGTTCGCCGGGCCGCACGGCCGCAGCCTGCGGCACCGCGCGTCGCCCGTGATGGAGGAGACGCGGATCACCGTCACGCCGGCCGTCATCCACGGCGGCCCGGCGCCCCGCACGCCCGGGATGGCGAGCCCGCTCACGGGCGCGCCGCGCTCGGCGCCCATCCAGGGCGTCGTCCGTCCCGCCGCAGGCCCCGTCGCGATGCGCGGCCACCACTGGTACCGCACGCCCGCGCGGCCCGGCGTCGTGACGCGGTTCACGGTGCCCGTGCCCGCGAGCGAGCTCGCGGCGCTCGTGACGCCGACGGCGCGGACCCGCCGCCGCAGCCTCTCGTACAGCAACGCCGTCGCGCAGCTCGGCCACTGGGCGAGCGTCAACGAGTGGGTCGAGCGCGTGCATGCCGACAAGGCGCGCTATGCGCTGATCGCCGAGGAGCCCAACGCGGACTATGATGCGGTCGCGGACTTTGGAGGCGCTGCCGCACCGCCGGGGTCGGCAACGGCGGCGCGGCCGCTGTCGCCGCTGTCGCCGCTGCGCGTGCCGGCCGAGTCGGGCCACGGCGGCAGCGACCGGGAGACGGTGGCGGCCGTCGAGGCGCAGGCGCGGGGACAGTTCTGGCGCGCGATCCTGTTCGCGACCGATAGCGATTTCCTCGAATCGTCCAAGATCCGCGCCGTCTTCCGCGACAACGCGTGCGTGCCCGAAGATGCCACCTTGTTCGAGATGAAGCCGTTCACGGGCGAGCCGGACGTGCCGATGGACGTATTTGTGGTGGACGAGACCAACGTGTGCGAGTTCTGCTTCCCGACCTCGTATACGCTGAGCCAGCTCTCGCCGCGCATGCGGGTCTTCCACCGCTCCAAGATCTGGTTGATCCTGCTCGTCCTCGTCGCCGTCATTCTCTGCTTTATCTTCTTGATCTCGCGCAACAACAACGGCACGACCGGGACCATCTCCGCGACCACGACGCCATCGCCGACCATCAGCTTCGCCGGCGTCGTCCGTCGCGGTCTCAGCGAGATGACGCGGCCCACCGCGACCGTCTAATCATCGTCGTCGCTCTGTGCTTTTTATGTGTCTATAACAACATGGGAGAGGACAACCACAAAAAAAAAACGGTCTGATTACCGTGTGCAAACGCAGGAGCAGCCGGTCACAGGGCAGACGGACCGCGTGGCAAACCAGTCGTGCATGTGCTTGGCATGGCCGCCGTGCTTACAGGTCTGACACCACGTGAACCAAGTCTCGAACGCCGTGCCGCTCGCTTTCATCGCCGTCCCACTGCTCCCGCCGCTACTCCCGCCACCACCGCCGCCGCTGCCGCCAGGCAGCACGCCGTCGAGGCCGCCGACCGCCGGTGGGAAGAGATGGCCCATGCCGAGACCCGAGAGCGCGCCGCCCGCGGCTTTCGTCGTCGCCGCGCCCAGCGCCATCGGCATCAAGCACACCGCGCACTTGTTGAGCGGCTTGCGGCAGTGCGGGCAGCGGTGAGACGCGCCCATCGAGCTCGCGCCGCCGCTGCCGCCGCTGCCGGCGGACGCCAGACCGAGGCCCGGCGTGCCGGCCATCCCGCCGCCGCTGGGGAGGGCCCCGCCGCCGGGGCGTTTGGGAGGTTGCTTGACGAAGGCGGGCGAGAGACTGCCCTGGCAGAAGCCACAGCGGAGCACGATCTGCGGCGGGACGCGAGCCGCCGTGGCCGAGTGCGCCGGGGGAAGAGGCGTCGCGGCGGTGTGCGACGGCTGCGCGGCGGGAGGCCCGTGAGCACTCCCCGGATGGCTCGGGGGGTAGCCGCCGTAGGACGGGGGGTGCGGGTAGACTGCGGGGGCTCCCGCGGGCAGGGGCGGCTCGGGCGGCAGGACGGTTTTCCGGGAGGCGATATCGAAGCGGGCGCGCGTGTGGTAGAGCTGCCAGCCGTCGAGCAGGCTGCGGTAGCTTTCGGCCCACTGGGCGACGAGCACGTGGCAGGGCATCGCGTAGACCGGCAGCGTCGCGTTCAGCAGCAAGCATGCCGACTGGATGTCACCTGTCGCGTCCACATAGGCCGCGAGTAAGGACAGGGCTGGGAATTCGCGCATGTGGATGTCGAGGTGGTGGGTCCGCGACGGTTCCTTGTGGCCCGAGATGGCCGCGATGCGCGAGCCGTCCTCGTTACGCGTGAGCAGCATGTACTGCTGGTCATACGTGACAAACCCCGTCAGGAACAGGCCTTGCGGGTTGCCGTCGCGGGTCAGGGTCGCCGCCAGCCGTTCGATCCATCCGCGCAGCGCCGTATCGTCCAGAAACCGCATCGCGATGCCGATGCGATCGCGCAAGCTTAAGCCTTCTTCGTCGAGCACGGCGTGCCAGTCGCCGTCGGAGGAAAGCAGCGCAAACATGGCGCGCAGCCACGGGTCCTTCAGCTCGAGGCTGAGACTCTGGGTGACCGTCTGCCAGAGCTGATGCTCGAGGCTCGGGCGGCCGTCAACGTCGTCGCGCGTGTGCCGTGAGTACGGATTGCCACGCTGCAGGTCATAGTACCCAGCGAGCGCCGCCGCGGCCAGGTTGAGTTTCTCGTCACCCGATGACTTGAGCGCCGCGACGGCGCGCGACAGATCGCTGCCCTGAAACAGCGCCAAGGCCGCGGCTTCCCGATACCGTCCTTCGGTCTCGAGGCGGTCGATCTCCGTGTCGATATTGACGTCTTCGTCGTCATCATGGTCGCCACTCGGAGCGCCGTGGCCACCGTGGGCGCCGCCGCCGCCGTCGGTCGCGGGCTCCACCAGCGTGCCGCCGCCCATCTTGCCGAACCCGCAGAGCGTCAAGCACAGCGTGCGCAGCGGGTGGCGGTACACGGGAAATGAGAGCGTCGACTCGAAGGTGAGACTCGCCTCCGTGACATCGGCTTCGGTCGTCGTGCGGATCGACGGGTCGCGGAGGTCGCGGACGGCCTCGACCATCCCGAGCAGGAAGTAGTCGCGGCCGCGGCGCCGGAACTCGCCGTGCTGCGCCGCGGGCCGCACCGTCTGCAGCCAGCGCCACGTGGCCTCGAGGTCGCGCTGGGCACGCACGGACGCCGCGGCGCCCGCCGCGGCCAGCGGAGCCTCGGCGGCGAGCAGGGCCGCGTTGGCGGCGAGGTCAGCGCCGTACCCGCGCTCGGCGCGGCCGCGGATCGTCTCGGCAATGTCGGGCGTCGGCCGCTCAAACGCCACGGCGCGGCTCGCGTCGTCGTCGGCGAGCGATGCGTTGTCGACGCTCCCATTGGGCGATTCCGAGAGCGCGCGTGACGGCGCGCCGTGCGGCAGCAGATGCGAGGCGGGATGCGCTGACGGGTGGTGCGAGTGATGGTGGTGGTGGTGGTGGTGATGGTGGTGGTGGTGAGGCGGCGCCCCGTGGTGGCTTGGTGGATGGTGCGAGTGCTGGAGATCCGGATGATGTGGCGCGACAGGATGGCCCGAGGGCGGGTGATGCATGAGCAGGTCCTGGTGCGATAGGGTGAGCTGCCCCGCCACGAGCATCGCATGCGCGGCCAACACGATGCCCTGGCGGTTGTTGAGGGCGCACGGCAAGGCTTCCCAGCAGGCCACGGGCGCGACGCAAGGGCCGTCTCTTCCATCATAGACAAGCGTGAGCCCATATCGGGCGGAGAAACGCTGCACCGGCGTCGGTGAAGCCGGTAGCGGCGCTGGCGATGGCGCTGGCGCGGCTGCGGGCGTCCCGTGGAGCGGCGCGCTCGGCAGCCACACGAAGCCCACGAGCCGACGGCGCTCCAGCATGTCCGTGGCGCTCGCGGCCGGCGGCCGCGGCGCCGGCAACGAGAACACTTTCATCTTGACCACCGTCGGGGGCAGCACGCGCAGCACCACGCCGTCCGCGTTGGCGGCCGACGCTGCCCGCGACCCGTGACCGCCGATGGCGGGCAAACCGCCCTCGGCCGCGGCAGACCGACGTGGGTCCACATCTGCACGGCTGTCCGGGGCGGAGCCACGGCCCGTCGGTGTCTCGTTACCATCGCCGTGAGTTGTGCTGCTGCTCGGCGCTGCCGACGACGCGCCTGCCGCGCCAGAGGCGGCGGCGGCGGATGGCGGCGCGAGTGGCGGCGGCGGCGGCGCGGGCGACGGCGGCGAGACGACCGTGTTGTCTTTGAGCGAGACGACCGTGACGGCCGTCGCGTGATCGGTCAGCAAGGCGAGGTAGCCCGGCTTGTCGGCGGACCACGCGATAGGATCGTTGGGGGTGCGGTCGTTGAACGTTGCGACGAGCATCGGCGCCGCGGCGGCGAGGCCCATGCGGAGGTCCCAGACGTGGACGGCGCCGGTATCGGTCTGTGAGACGAATCGGTACGGACAGAGCGGGTCAACCGCGATGCCGTACGTGGCGCGCGTCGCCGCGGCCTCCGTAGGAAGCGTGCCCGTCAGCGCGTGGCGCCCGCGGACATCAAAGAACCGGATCTGGCGCGTGCCCATGCCCGCAATGAGCACGCCGAGCGCCGTCCATGCCATAGCGGTCACGTGCTCGGCCACGGCGAGCTGCGCTACGGGCGTGATCCGCGACGCTGCGACGGCCGCCGCGGCCGACGAGGCGGCGGCGGCCGTCGCGGCCGACGGGGAGAGCGCGGAAGCCGACGGCGGGCCAGTGCCCGGCGTCTCCGGCGCGGCCGCGAGGTCCCAGAGCCGGATGCTCGCGTCGTTGCGGGTTTTCTCGTAGGCGACGGCGAGCAGTCGCGGGTCGGTGGGACTGAACGCGAGAAAGCGGACGGCGCGCGGCTGCCGCGGCGTCAGCTCCAAACGCGCGACGCGGCCGAGCGGGAGCGAAACGATCCGTGGCCCTGCCGCCGCCGTGGCCGCCGCGGCCGCCGGGGGGTTGTCCCGCGACGACGGCGCGGCAGAACCGGGGACGGGAAGCGCGAGGGGCGGCAGCGTGCCGACGAGGGTTTTGCCGCTGCTGAGGCCGAACGCGAGCATGGGCGCCGCGGGGTCGCCGCCGGGCTGCCACGCGACGGCGCGGACGAGGCCGGTCTGGGTGATGACGGCGACACAGACGGGGTCCTCGCCTTCGTCGCTGCGGCCGTCGGCGGCGGCATGGGCGGCGGCGGCCTGGGCCGCAGCGACGGCCGATCGCGGCGCCGCATCATAGATCCTGATCTCCGTCTCCTGGTGGTCGAGGAAGAGCCGTCCGTCCGCGTATGGCGACGGATGGATCCGTTTCGGACGGTAGAGGTTCGCCATGGCTGCGCGCGGCGCGATCGCCGGGGGTGAGGCCGCTGGCAGGGGGCACGTCGACGCGGCCGAAGGGACCAATCATCCACGGGCCGGTCGGACGGCCGCAGGCACAGGAGGGCACGGGCAGGCCGGGCGATCGGAGACCATCGCGTCTTACAACCAGAAGCCGCAGGCACCAGGGGGCAGATCGCGGCGGTTTTATGTTAAATAGATAAATTGAGGTGACGGCCTTACACAAAGCTGGTTTTCTATCATGAGACCCGAGGGAGGTCGGTGCCGTCGCCGTCCATGGGTTGCGTGAACGGGCGGTCCTTGCCTTCCAGCTCGCGGCACGCTAGGGTGGCCGCCTCCGGCTCTGGGGCCCTGGCCTTGAAGGTCGGGGTTGCGGGTGGCCACGGGAGTGCCAAATGCACTAAGCCGAGCCAGGCTGCCGCACCCTTTCCTTTCCTTTCTGGCGCAGTGATGCTTCGCGTCGCCCCTTCATTCGCCTTCACGCGCCCCGGGCCACACGAGGTCGATTTGAGATTGGCCAGGGATCGGCGCTTCGACGCTCAAGTGAGTTCAGTGGCGGTCCGCATACTGATGCATCACCCGTGCGCGCGTCAGCACGGCCTTGTACATGTATCGCCAGCGCTGGTGGAGCTGGAGGCGCCGCTTTTTGGCGGCCTCGGCTTCGGTATGCTCGGTGAACGTGTCGGCCGCGCTTTCGAGGACCTCGACCATCGCGTCGCGCACGAGAATCCCGTCAATGACGGGGTGCGAGTGGCCGCTGCGGAACGAGAAATCGACCACGACGGGGACGTGCTCGATGCCGAGCCGCTTCGCGACCTTGGCGGCGCCCGGATTGCGGATGTGGACGGCACCGATCGGAATCGCGTTCGGGTGGAAGGCTTCGAAGTTGCCGAACGCGTTCCGCGGCAGCGGGTCGCCGCTGAGCAGCGGCGGCGGCGCGAGTTTCTCGGTCTGCCAGGACCCGAACAGCGCGGTCATGGACGGATCGGCTTCGGGATCGTCCATCCCTGTGCGCGCGTTCTCGACCTGGGCGGCGACGATCTCGCGCTGACGACGGACGGTGGCGGCGCGGGCGGGCACCCGCTTCGCCGGCGCCTCGCCGTCGCGGACACGCATACCGCGGCGTGCCCACTGCTCGCGCGAAAACGTTTCGTGCACGTGGTAGCGCGGGTAAACGACCCACTCGCGGAACCGCCCGATGCCGTAGCGCTCCCCCGCCGGGTGCATGACCTCGTGGCGCCGCAGGTCGCGCTCGATGGCATACAGCGGATGGTCACGGAACCCTGCCAGCGTCGTCGGCATCGCCTCGTTCTTGCTCAGCGTCTCGAACTGCTCCTGCTCACGATCGTCGGCGTGGTCCTGGCGGTCATGCGAGAGCAGCCGGAGCGTGCGCAGCCACCAGCTGATGCCGGCGGCGACCGGCGGGAGCCGGAGCTTCGCCGTCTTTTGGCCCCAGAGCAGGCAGTACCGCCGGGTCACGTCCTTGACGCCGCGGCCGGGCTCGCAGGCCACGATATACGAGAGCTGGGACTGCGGGTCGCTCGCGGCGCCCGAATCAAACACCAACGGGTTGTTCACGACGCCCTGGGTCACGTGCACGGGCATCCACGTATGACTAAACGGGTCGCAGACCTCGGCCCAGAGCACAAACGGCGGCGTCGCCGCTTGCTGGGCCACCAGCGCCGCCCGCGATACGCCACGGGAGCCAACGGCGGCCCCGCTGCTTCCGGTCAAGTCGACGACGGGCGAGGCGGCCTGCGCAACTTCGTGGCGCTTGATCTGCAGCGAGACCGGATGCAGCGACGCGACGAGACGGGCGCGGACGCCCATGCGGCGGCAGAGCGCGACGAAGCCGAGCGCGGCGGTCTCCGGGTCGCCGATGCTCCCGTGGATGACCGGATCCCACCGAAGGCCGTGCTCGGCGATGGCGGCGCCGACGCCCGCGAAGGCCGTGCGGACATCGGCGGCGCGACGGATCCGTGGCCGCTTCGGCTTCGACGGCTTGGCACGGTTCGGGGGCGGCCCGGCATGCGCCTTCGCGCACAGCGAGCGCGACCACCACCGCGCCACGAGGTTCATGTGGCTCAGGAACGGTTGAGCGATCTTGGGCCGCTCCGACGCGTCGTGCGAGATCGCCTCTGCGCGTGGCCGCGGCGGCGGCGGCGGCATCGACGCGGCCTCGTCCACGAGCCGCTGGAACACCTCGGCGAGCCGCGAGGGTAGCAGCGCGGCGACAGTCGTCTGCAGTTGAGGGTCGTCGCACACCGCGTGGCGCGTGAGAACACTGACCAACAGGCATAGCAAATGCGTCTGATGGATAATGTAGCGCCGAACGCGGTCTTCTTTCCGGATCCCACGTCCGGGTTTCTTTTTGGGGGCGGCCGCGGCGGCGGCCGCTGCAAAAGGCGCCTTGTCGACCACGATTTGGAAGCCGTGCATCTCATCAAAGGCGTTCTTGGCGTCCTTGGACGCCGCAGCGGCGGCCGGCGGCGTCGTCGCTGCCGTGGCGTCCGCGTCCCCGATACTCGATGCGGTGCTGGACACGGGCTCGGCATACGCCTCCAGCTCGACGTCTTCAAATCCATCGTCGTCGTCGTCGTCGTCGTTGCCGTCGCCAGGGCTGAACGACGGCAGCTGCGTGCCGCAATACGTCGCAGCGGTCGCACCCAGGGCGGGGGAATCGGCCATGCCGTCCATCTCCTCGTCGCTCTCGCTCACTAGCACGTCGCTGGGTCGGGGATGGCTCGGTGATGACGAGCGATTCAGCTGCTGCGCCATGAATCTCGAGAGGACGGGGCCTTGGAACGCCGGCACCGGCGCCGGCGGCGTCTCATCCGCCGCGCCGGCGGACCGGGGCGGCGGCTGGACCGTCCCAGGCACAGACTGGAGCACCTGTCTCGCACGAGGCGACGGAGAGCGAGACCGGGAGCGAGACGGCGACGGCGACGGCAACGGCAACGGCAGCGGCGACGGCGACGGTGACGGCGCGGCGGCTGGACTCGCGATCGGAGCTGCGACATGCCGCGAAGGCCGCGACGACGCGGCCGCCGGCTTCCCACGGGGCGGCGGACGCCGCGGCGACGGTGCCGCGGCGACGGGCGCGCCAGCGGCGACGGGCGGCTCACGCATCGGCGGCGGCTGCCGGCGGGACCGCCGCAGGGGCGCCGACGGCGCGGGGGGTGCCGCGGGGTCCGTGCCGTCGGCCGCTTCGCCGGCCGCGGCCGCGCGTGTCCGTTTTCGTGGCGGCATGATATCAGCGACGGCGTCGGCGACGGCGTCGGCGACGGCGTCGGCGTCCACGTCAACGTCAGCGAATGCGTCGGCGTCAACGACGGGCGGAGGTCGGCAAGACGACGGTCCTTCGAGGCCGATCGGACGATCAAGCGCACGATCGCAGCGCCGCCATGGCGGGCCAGCATGGGAGCTGGCCGCGTCCGCCGTTCATACTGATGGAGGATGCGTGGCCGACAAGACCTCGGCGAACAAGCGACACTGAATCGCAACGTGGCGGCCCCCTGGCGGCCCCCGGCGGCGGCCGCGGCCGCGGCGCGGGGCCCCCGGCATTCAACCGGCCGATGTCTCGATGGCCCCCTTCGGCTCCCCGACGCTTGAGTGGCGATGCTTGAGTGGCGATGATATTCAATAGCATCATCGACAAAAGAATACAAGAATACAAGACCCCGCAGGATGCCGTCCTCGCCACAAGACCCCGCAGCGCTGGCAGGTATTCGGCAGGTATTATAATGGCAGGTATATATGGGCTCATGTTCCAGGCATGCGGGCTTCCCAAGAGGTAGAATTCTGATCCACGACGTATCGCCGTCGACGCGGGTGCAGTCGAGGGTGTCACCTCGTCCGAGGCCGCTCTCAACTGCCAAGCACGTGGAAGCCCCAGGGCCATATGCCCCTTTGGTCAGATGATCTGGCCTTGCCTGCCTCAACGCCCTCGGGACCCCCGGTCCCGTGGTGAGCATCGTCCACAACACAAAAACAACAAAAAAACACCCGGCCAGATGGTCCATTCATGGCCCATACAACGATCCACCAAGGATCCTTAATGAAGATATCACATCGACGCCCATGACACGACATCCTCCGATGCGGATGGTTGGCCCGATCAGCTTGATCGACACGGTCGCCCGTCATCCGATCGTCGCCATCCATACCGTGGGATCCGGACGATTCCGAGCTCGGTTGCCGCTTCCTCCGTCCGTCGCGCGAGGATGACGACCCCACCACCTCCTGCGGCCACCATGGTCTGGCCGCCGCCCATGGCCGACGGCGCCATCGCCGCCCTCTCTGACCAGATGGTCGACGCCGCGATCCGCCACGGCCTGCTGTACCGCGCCAAGCTCCCGGCAGGCACGCCCGGCATCGCGTACGAGAACACTCACGCGCCGTTTACCCTGTTTCCGACGCTCTTTCCGCAGGCGCTCTTTGAGCAAGCGGCGCAGCTCCAGCCGCTGCAGCAGCAGCTCCTGCTGAACCAGGCCCGCGACAGCGAGTGGTTCGCGTCCGTTCTGGATCCGATGGTCGCGACCGACCCGTTCACATCGCGTCTGTATGCGCTCTGGAAGGCGTGCTACGTCGCCGCCACGCCGAAGCAGACGACGGCGTTCGGGATCTTCCGGTCCGACTATCTGCTGCAGGACGCGGCGGGCGGCGGCGCCAAGATCCACGACCTCGCCACGTGGCAGGCCGCGCTGCCGCGGCTCTCGCTGCACCAGGTCGAATTCAACACAATCGCCGCATCATTCGCGAACCTCTCCGAGCGAGTCGGCCGCGTGCACGACTACCTGCGGCAGCTGATGCCGTCCATCCCCGCCTGCCGGCCGGCGCTGAGCCACGTCGGCGCGCCCCCGCGACAGGATGTCACCCGCGCCGTCGCGGACGGCTTTGCCGAAGCCCACCGCCGCTACGGCGTTCCCCAAGCCGTGGTGCTCATGGTCGTCCAGCCGAACGAGCGCAACGCGTTTGACCAGCGCTATACCGAGCACGAGGTGCTCGCGCGCCACGGCATCCAGACGCTCCGCGCGACCCTCGCGGACGTGGCCCGCAGCGCGACGTTGGTCGGCCCCGAGGACCGGCTCATGGTGCCCGATACGCTCGCGGATGGCGCCATGAAGGAAGTCGCCATCGTGTACTTCCGCGCCGGGTATGCACCCACCGACTACCCGACAGAGGCCGAGTGGGAGGCGCGCCGCCGGATCGAACAGTCCTACGCCATCACGTGCCCGAACCTCGGGTATCATCTGCTGGGGTCCAAGAAATTCCAGCAGGTGCTCGCGATGCCCGGCGTGCTGGAGCGCTTCCTGGACGACCCCGCCACGGAGGCCGCGGCGGTCCGCGCGTGCTTTGCCGGACTCTATCCGCTCGACGACACGGCCGCCGGCCAGGCGGCGTTCGAGGCGGCGTGCACGCAGCCGGAGCGGTATGTCCTGAAGCCCAGCCGCGAGGGCGGCGGCAACAATCTGTACGGCGAGGCCATGGTGGACTTTCTCCGTTCCGCCTCGCCGGAGGTCCGCGCCTCCTATATCCTGATGGACCTCATCCAAGCGCCGCACCTGCGTAATGTCGTGGTCCGCGACGGCCGATGGACCCGTGCCGACGTCGTCAGCGAGCTCGGGGTCTATGGCTACACGATCGCCGAGCAAGGCCGGCTGGTCAAGAACGAAGTGTGTGGCTATCTGATGCGCACCAAGACCTCCGACGCCCAGGAGGGCGGCGTCGCGGCCGGATATGCGTTCCTCGACACGCCATGCTTTGTGCCTCTTCGGACCCTGTAACTTCGAACGCGGCAGGCTCCAGTCACAGTCTGCGGGACAACCGTGGGGCGCCTCTCTCCTTTCCTGATCCCAAGACGTTGTCTAAGATATTCTGTATACAGTCTTTCTTCCATTGGGTTATAGGGTTGGGTTCAGTCCTCCTCGTCCGAGGAGTTCAGCAGATCCGCAACGCCATACTGCGCGGCAAACAGGTGCAGCTGCTTCTCGGACATAGCCTCGCCCTGCGTGCTGACCAGCATCGGGTCCGTCGCTGTCGTGGCCGCCGCGTCAAGACGCAGCTTCTTGGCCGGCGTCGGCACGCCGGGATCCAGCTGGAATCCGTCCATTCCGCCCGACGCCGCCGCGGCATCATCATCCGAATCGTCGTCAGATTCGATGACGAGCATCCCGTGTTTGCGCGCGGCCTGGCTGCCACCCAGCCCCTGGCTGCCCACCGGGTCCTGGCTGCCCGCGGCATGCGCCGGCGGCGGCTGGCTGCTCGGCAGCAGCTCCGGCGACGGGAACGCGCTCCGCGCGGCGGGCGCTGTTTCGCCGTCGTCGCCCTCCAACGCGCTAAAGAGGTTCTTCTTGCGCGCAAGCCGCCGCCGCCGCTCTTCCGCAAAGAAATGCGCGTCGGCTTCTTCCTCGTCTTCACTGTCGGACGCGTCCGGGTTGAACGTCTCAAAGCGGCGCGGCATCCGCGGCCGCGGCACCGACGCATCGGAGTCCGCGCCGTCCCCGGCGTCGGCCTCGCTCGAGGCCGACGAGGCCGACGACGCCGTGGCCGCGCCGTCGCCGTCCGGGTTGGGGCGACGGGCGCGGCGCTCGCCGGACTTGGCGGCGCGCAGCGCCCGTGGCTTGGGCACGCGGGTGCTGACCAGATCGGCCATGTTGCGCGCCTTCTCGGGCAGCTCGACGTCCTGGGCGCCCATGGCGGCGGCCTCGGCGACGAGATCGGCGAGCATCGTGAGTTCGGTGGCGCCGAAGTGCGGCGGGAACGCGAACGCGGCGCGGCCGGTCACGCGCGGGTCCTCGAGGTCGAGCATTCGCATCAGTAGACGGCACCGCGCGCACTGCGCCATCACCGCCACGAGCGGCTGGCCTTCCAGCGTCAGTGCCGTGTCGACGCCGACCAGATCAGCCTCGTTGAACGCCTCCGCCGGGGCCGCGGCGGCATCGCCATCGCCGAGAGCCGCCGCATCGAACACCGCTTGGCGAGCCGCTTTCTGGACGGCGCGCTGGCGCATCTGGTCCACGAGCGCATCGACGACGCGGCGGTGGCCCTCGTCATAGACCAGAATCGCGGCCCACTGGACGCACTGCGGTGCCGAGAACTTGAATTTGCGCTTGAAGTAGAGGTCGCGCACCGGCGGGCGGACGTGGTCGCGCCTGGCCGCGTCCCGAGGGCCCCGATACCTGGCCGCGAGCTCCGCATCGCGGGGGTTCATGGTGATGCGCGTCGCCTCCAGCTTGGTTTTTGAGAACAGGATCTCCAAAAACAGACTCGGCCGGCGCTCAAGGACCTTAAAGAAGTCCTGCAGTATATACTGCACAAACACGAGCAGCTCGCGGTATTCTTTGATCCGCGGCATCTGGCGCGCTTGCGACAATATGTCGCCGAACAGCTGCAAAACAGTCAGACGGTAGAGATAGGCCGGCATGCGGCAGGTGACGCTGATTAGGTATAGCATCTTGACGATCTGCAGCACGGTCGACGGCGCCAGCGTGCGGAACTCCGCAAGCACGCGGATGTACATCTGCACGACCGTGTCATAGCAGAATACGCGGTGGATGCGCGCCATACTGAAGTCGGTTTCCTTCCAGTGCTCCGCACGGCGCTCCGCATCGGAGCCCTCCGCCGCCGCATCGCTCTCGCTACCGGACCCGAGCGCGGCTTCGTCCTCCGCTGTGGTCTTGTGCGCCGTCTCGGCGGTGTCCTCCGTGGTCGGTTCCAAGGCATCAGTCGACACCGCCACATCGCCGTTTCGTGGCGGACCCTCCAACGCGCTGGTCGCCGCTTGGCGCTGGGCCGCGGCGCGGGCGGCGTCACGGGCCTGCTGCTCCTTGGCCTGGCGGCGCTTCTGGCGCCGGACTTTCTGTCGCACGATGAGCTGTCGCTTCGACGCGGCAAAGCGGCGCAACAGGGCGAGTAACGTATCGATCGTATCGATCAGCGCAACGTGTAAGTCGAGGCCTAAGAACTTGACGGAACGGCAGAGGTTCGCGATATCCTTGACGCGGTCTTCTTCGTAGAAGAGGCGCGACAGGATGTGGTCTGCCGTCACACTGTACAGCGAGATCCCCGCCGCCGCCTCGGGATCGCCGTCGGCCGGCGCGGCAGCTGCGGCGGCGCTCGGGGACTCATAGAGATTGGCAAGAATTTTGCAAAACGCGGTAAGAGTGCTCAGGTAGAGTTGCAGATGCTCACCGTTAGCGGCCTCGGCGGCGTTCTGGGTTCTCACGAGCAGAAATTCAAGAACGTGGAGGCCAAGCTGGCTCGCCAGCGTCTCGAACGGCAGCACCTGGAACGTCGGCAAGAGCCTGGCGGGCGAGTCGGGCCGGGCCAGCCACGCATGGGTGAGCAGCGCGTACCTGAGCAAGAATGTATAACGGTGGATGTCGGGCTCAAAGACATTCGGCTGCTGCGCGGCAATGATACGCTTCAGCACGCCGAGCTGGGTACTCGCAGCATTGGTCATCCACAGGATCACGTAATGCTGGAGCACGCGGCTCGTTTGCGGGAACACCAGCCGCGGGTCTGCGTCAAAGTCCGACGGCGTCGCGGACGACCCTTTGCCGTGGCGGTAGTCCTCGTCGGATTGCTTCTTGAACGCCTGGCGGGTTTGAAGCACCCGCGAGGTCAGGTCCGTGCCATGACGGGCATGCGCATACGGCAGTCGCCGCGCCTTCTTGGCGCGATCCAGCGCCGTCAGCAGCGACCCATACGCATCCGACTGGCGATGGATATTGATCTGCTGCCCGTTCTCCATCTGAATCGCAAGCGTCCCGCCCCAGTTGGCGCCGCGGGTCCGCACCGAGGTCGACGCTTTCCACGCCGCGGACGTCGCCGTTGCATCGGAGAACGCGGCCAGCGAAGCGCCGCCGGGCGGCCTCCAAACTTGCGAGGGCTGGCATGTGCGCAGGACCCCGTACACGATCTCGGTCAGGGGCAGCACGAGCTCCGAGACCCAGCGGTGGTCGCACGTGGCCGTGAGCGAGATAATCAGCTCCATCCAGCGCGTCTCCTGCATCACGAGCAGCAGCCGCTCCTGGGCGACGGTCTGCTCGAAGTCGACGGCCTTCGTGAGCGCCGACTGCGACGGATCGCGGACCGCCAAGAGGTTGCGGATCAGATAGAGGCCGAGTCGGATGGTGGACTTGTCGCGCGGCGTGCGGACGGGGGCCTCGACGCGCAGCGCTTCCACGACGAGCGTGAGGAACGGCGCGAGGACGTCGGGTTTCGCCAGACCCACTTTATATCCGCGGAGGGCTTGGATCTGCGTCAGGACTGAGGCGGCGGTCAGGTCGACCGGCCACGTGAGCGGCACGAGGACTTCCAGACAGGCCCGCACGATCTTGCGCGCAATGACACGGTCTTCCTCCTGCGGCGCGTCCATTTGGCGGCGCATCACACGCAGCAGGGGCGCCACGTGCTGCTTGACGAGGTCCTGCTCCGAGAGCAGCTGCGCCACGGGCCGCGTCTTGTCCTGCTCATCCTGACGCAAGTAGCGCTTGATGTCACGCAGGCACTCGGCGGCTTGGTAGCCGGGCACATAGATGCCGTGCCCGCCGTCCCGCGTCTTTTCGTAGCCGCCGATCGCACCGCACAGCGCGAGCAGGTGCGTCTGCGGCTGCTCGTCCATCGTGGCGGCGTGGCCCTCGGGCCCTGAGATTGCCTATGAGGTTCCTGAAAGGTCCTCGAGGCTGTCCCTGAAAGAGGGGTCGATGGGTGCTCCTGAGGTCGCCCAGAGGGCTCAAGGTCGGCCTGAGAAGCGAACCGGGGGTGCCGCTTTCGGGATAACGGGTCTGCCGGATACGAAACGGATTGTTGGCTGCGACGCTCTCGATCGCACGTCGATTCACGAGTCTGAACGGATAAGCGGCGACAGGAGATCATGCGTTGACCCAGGGTAAGGACGAAGGAGAGAAACCCGAAAGAGATACAGGCGCCGCTTCATGGAGGCCGAAGAAAAGGGCGGATCAGCAGAAAGGCCTTGATGATATGACGCATGCTCCAGGACGACGGATCTTTTGGGCGCGGCGAGGATCCGCACATGGTCAAGACGGTCACCATCTCTTTCCGTCACACAGGCACATGGCTACGATTAACGATTAACACTTCAAGGACATGAAGAATAGAGAGATATCGAGCCCGAGCGGCCCAACGGAAGCTTGACCTGACCAGGGGTCCATGCAGGAGAAAGAGAGAGCGACCGGGGCAGGGCAGTGCAGGGCCGGGCAGAGCGGCGGCGGCAGACCTGACGCTTGGAGTTGCAAGCGTGACTGCGCCACCCCGCTGCGCCCCGCGACGGCGTCCCTCCATCCTGCCAAACGGCCGATCGCCATCGCGATCACGAGTCGATCCAGGTGAGGGGAAACACCTTGTAGGCCTGATACTGCGGCTCCCCCGTAGCGGTGAAGTGGACGAGGTCGAAGCAATGGGCACACCAGAAGGCCGGGTTGGTATGCGCGTGGATGTCGTCCATCGTGAGGTACTTGGCCACGCGGCGCTGGCATGCGCCGCACTGCTTGTACATGATGGGCCCGCTCGTCAGCGTCTGCGGCACATGGCACAGCGCATTGGCTTCATGGACCTCAGTGATCCGAAGGGTATGGTCGCAGTTGCCAAGGTGGCGGAAGAGGTACGGCACGTTCAGACGGATATCCAGATCGCGCCAGCGCGTCTCGGCCATCGTCTTCTTGTTGAAGAGCCGCAGGTGCGGCTGCGCATACCGCTCGTTCTGGGTGACCCATTTGCGGATGGGCTCCGAAAGATCGTGCTCGGGCCCCGAGCGGCTGTCGACGTAGAAGGTTCCCTCGATAAAGAGGAACGACCCGCCACGCGCGGAGGGTGGCACCGCCGGCGCATGCTGCGAAGCGCCGTGCGACGCGCCGTGCGAAGCGTCGTGAAACGCCGCGCCGTCCTGACCCGGACTCCCTGATTGATTTGCGGGCTGTTCAAGCAAGAGATGTTCACAGAGACAGATGGTCAAGGCGTCACGGAACGCTTCGAGCGTCTGGTCGACCGAAACAATAAACTCGCCGATGCGGCGCTGTGGGTTCATCGGCGTGTACCAGCTGATGTGCAGCAGCACCGGCCGTGTATACGGGAACCCTCGCGTCAGCGGCAGCGCGGGCTCGCCGCGATGCGCCGGCTGTGGCGACGACGCCGCTGAGCTGATGGGTTTCATGTTGAACGCCGCCAGACCGCGCTCGATGTGCCGGTGGATCCACTGGTCTCGCGAGAGCACGTGCAGCGGGGACGCCTGAATCGCGTCCCACAGCGTCGTGTCCACGACGCCGCTGGCAGGCGTCACGACCGCCGCCGCCGCCGCCGCCGCCGATCCCGCCGGCGGCGTCGACGCGGGCGCTGCCGCCGCCGTCCCGGGCGCCGCCGGCGGGGTGGCCGTCGCGGCGCCCGTCGGCGACGCGGCCGCCGGTCGCTCGAGCGGACTGACGTCCTTGCCCTTGACGGTGACGCGGCGCGCCTTCACGTGGATCGAGAGCCCGTCCACGGACACTTTGACGCGCTTCCGGCCGGCGCTCGCCGAGCGGTCGTCGCGGCGCATTGCGGCCGCCGCAGCCGCCGCGTCTGCCATCTCGGCCCCATCGGCGGCGCCGGCGCCGGGGGTCGAGGCCGCGGCGGGCAAGCCGTCCGCCAGGGGTCCCGTGAGCGTCAAGGGCGACGTGGCCGTCGAGGCGGCGGCCGGGGCGGCGGCGGCGGCGGCGGCGGCGGGCGAGTCGGCGGACTTGAAGAACGCGTCCGCGATGCCGGTGAATCCCGTGATCGGGCGCCGGGTCTCGGGCCGGATCTGGCACCGAGCGGCGGCGGCCGCGGTCTGCGCGGGCGTCAGCCCGATCGGCGTCTGCCGTGCGACCTCACACTCCACCACGGCGCGGCACCAGTCCGCGAGACTGATCAGGTCCGACACGCGGCCCAGAAACTCCGATGTATACGTTTGCCGTGTCGGGACATTGCTGGTCATTGGGCGGTGGCGGCCGTCGGGGATCCGTATAAGACAAAAAAAGGAGAAAAAAACAACGGCACGAGCACGTGGTGCAGCGACGCCGGAATGCTGCGACCCATCAGATGGGACTTGTCGCGAGCAGGCGGCTCCCGGAGCGGTTTCTTGCGCGTGCTCGCCGCACGCTGGGCTCAGGCAGCGGCAACGCATGGCCGCCGATCAATGTGACCCTGTCTCACCCGCGGCGGCGGCGGCGTGGTCTTGCGGCGTGCCGCAGTCCCCCGGGCAGACCGCGGTCTCGCGAGGTCTCGGGGCCCCCACGCGTTGTGGGCATGCTTGGAGCCGGGTCCGTCTGGACGGCGGCGGCGACGGCGACGACGGCGGCGACGGCGGCGATGGCGATGGCCAACCGTCGTCGAAGGCGGCGTCCGAGACGGCGTTGATGCGCCCGCAGGAGGGCGGCGCGCGCACGTCAAAGCATCGATGACGGCCAGGCCGCACGGGGCGCGCGGCTGTCTCGGCCGAACGAGCAGTACCACCGAGCATCGCCAGCGCTGCCGAGCATCGCCAGCGCTGCCGAGCATCGCCAGCGCTGCCGAGCATCGCCAGCGCCGGGCACGACCATCACGTGCGTCATGTCGCGGGCACGGCGTGGATGCGGCCATGCTGCTCATGTCCACGGCGACCGAGTATATCGAAGGATCCCGGCTGTCTCGCTCATGCATCCGCGAGCGCCTGGATGCGCTGCGCGCGGCGAAGCCATCCGACCGTCCGTCGGCCCGTGGCCATCATGCACTGTCCATCCGGCATCCTGACGGCGACGCCATACCCCGGACCCCCATACTCCATACTCCCCCTGACCAGGTCAAACGCCACTATCGCCCGTCTCATTCTACGTGGCGCGACGCAGCACCGCTCCTGACCAGCCGCCGCCCGCCCCAACGCCGTGCGCATTTGCTGCTTCCCCGTGACCCGGCGCGAGAGTGGACCCCTGTCGACCCGTGTCTGAGGCCGTCGGAGAACAGACGCCATAGCGCCGCCATCACAGCGATCGTGCGGCCCGCTCCGTGCGGGTTCTGAAGGAAGGCGCTGCCGGCCGTGTTGCCCAGTGTTCGCGCCGTGCTGGCGGTGATCCACGCGGTCTGCGCTACGGCTGAGCCACGTAAACAGGCACGCAGCCGCGCACGCTCGGGCTCACGGCCAACGCCGCCAGCGGCGTCTTCGTACCGGCAACGTACAGCGGTCTCCAACGAGCGTCCGCACCTCCTTCGCGGCCGGGCCTTCATCCTGCTTCGTCCAGTGGACGGGCTGCTGAGTCTGAGCCTTCCCCATCGCACGAAGTCGGCGGTTGCGCAGACCCGGACGAGGCGGAGTCCCACAAGTGGTTCTGCCGCTTCGGCCCCTGCCGGCCCATCATGGGCGTGGTCCCCTCCGAAGGACTCGACCAGATCTACGATGCCATCCGCGCGGCAGCTACCACCGTCAACGGCGTGTCATGTCTCATCTTTGTCAGTCCCGACCCTGATGCGCTCTGCGCATGCAAGCTCCTCACCGTAAGTAGGGTCGCCTTGTCGTCGCCTTCTGGCGGGCCGAAGGCGCTGTTTGGACACTGGTCGAAAAAAAGACATCGTTCTCATCTCTCGGTGCTGTTGTGATTGTCATGCGCGACATGGCCTCTGATCCGCGGTCGTCTAGACGCTGCTCAAAGCGGATACGGTGCCACACGAGACGATCCCCGTGGTGGGATACACCGATCTGGCCCGCATCAACCGGCAGCTCATTGAGCCCAACGACGCGCTCCGCTCGATCGTCATGCTCAATTGTGGTGGCCTCGTCGATCTGAGTGAAATCATCTCGATCGGCGAGCAGGTCCGCGTCTATGTGCTCGATTACCACCGTCCCATGAATCTGCACAACCTCTACGGCCATCCGCAAGTGGTGGTGGCGATAGATTTGACTGAGCACGACAAAACGGTCCAGGAAGCCTACGAAGCGCTCGAGTATGCCAGCCTCTCCGAAGATGACGACGGTGATGGCGACGAGGACGATGACAACGAGGACGATCGTGCCTCGGAAGAGGGCGATCAGAGCGACGACGAGGACGAGCTGACGGGCGCGCCGAAGGATCTCAGCGACGCACAAAAGCTGGCGCGGAGCCGGCGGCTCGTGATGGGCGATGACAACGACTCAGATGCCCATGAAAACGAGAGCGCCGAATCAGCGCTGCCTGCGGCCTCTTTACCCAACAAGGACAAAGGCGAAGGCGATGAAGCGGATGATGATGATGATGACGACGACGACGATGGTCCCGCCACAGGTCCTTCCCGGATGGCCAAGCGGAAACGGCTGTCACGACGTGCCGACAACTCAGATTCCGAAGAGGACTTGGGCCACGCCACCAAGCGCCGCCGCGAGCGCCGTCAGCAGCTTCGCCAACAGCGCGTGGTCAAGGACTACTATGCTCACACGACGCAGTACGGCGAATCGGTCTCGACGTTGATGTATCGGATGACCGACCAGCTGGGCCGCACGCGCAGCAAGGAGTTGCTCTGGCTCGCGATCGTGGGCATGACCCATCTGTGGATTAACCACCGGATGACGCCGAGTCGGTACAAGGACAACATCGACTACTTCACCGAGCACATCGAGCTGACCGCGCGGGTGCCGGTCGCCGCGACGACCACAGCGACGGTCGCCACGCCGACGGCGATCACGGACACCGCGGGACTGCCAAGCCTCTCGCAAGACGATCCGCTCGCAGGCGATATGGCCTCGGTGTTTGGCGCGGAGGACGACGAGAACGCTGAGGGCGACAGCAAGCCACGGCCCATGACGGCGGCCGATTTAGCTAACCACCGGCGCGCCGATGCCGATGCAATTGTTCCCGAAGACGCGTTCTTCCTTGCGATGTACCGTCACTGGGCGCTGTACGATGCACTCTACCACTCGAGCTACATTGCGACCAAGCTCGGCAGCTGGCGCGATAAAGGCCAGAGCCGGCTGCATCGGTTTCTCTTGCAGATGGGGATGCCTCTAAAGGAGAGTCTGCAGCTCTACAGCGAGATGGATATCAAGTATCGTCGGAGTTTGCCCGAAAAGCTGCTCAGCGTTGCGGCGCGGTACAACCTCGATGAGATTGTGTTTCCGAGTTTTCACCGGCAGAACGGCTACAAAAGCGTGATTGGTGCCAGCGACGCTGTCTACGCTTTGTCCGCTCTGCTTGCGGGAGGCGCCTACCATCTTGCCAAGTGGGCCAGCGGGCAACAGGACTCGCTGAGCGCGCAGGCCTTTGGCGGGCCCAAGATTGTGACGGCGTCCCAGGGCGGTCGCGGGCCCATGACCACGGCCCAGGCTAGCAGCGAGAACTTCGGCGGTCTTGTGGGCGTCGGCGCAGCGACACGCACAGGCCATCAGGTGACGCGCAACTATGATTTCTCGATCGCTCTGCGCGCCAACGCGCTACACCGCGCTAAAGCCGCTGCGGCCGCAGCACGACGCCATGGCGCCGGCGGCGCCGACGACGCGGACGCCGCTGATGCCGCTGAAGAAGACGAGGAAGCCAACACGTCGCGGCTGTGGGTGCAGAACTTCTATGTGGCATACGACGCGCTGACGAACACGGAACTGCTGTACAGCGGGATCCAGCTCGCGATGCAGTTCCAGCGTGCGATGGTGCAAACGGGCGTCACGATCCTTGATCGGCATCTCGTCAAGACGCTGAAGCACTTCCGCTTCGCGATTCTGCAGCACAATATGACGCTTGTGCGGATGCAGGGCGACAGCCAGATCGCGCCGACGGCCGTGATTCTCGAGCAGCTCGCAGAGTTTTTGATCGCGGCATACCGCGAATTCAAGTCTAAGAAAGATCTGCCGCTCGTGCTTGCAGCGCCGAACGAGACCGGCGACACGTACCTCGTGCTAGGGACCACGGCCAAGACGATGTCCTCGCGACGGAACCCGTTCGGCCTCGCCTTCCAACTCGCAGCCAACCAGCTCAGCGCGCAGGTCAAGCAGGATACGTTTGAGACGTGCTTAATGCAAATTCCCGCCGAAGATCTGGAGGCTTTTATGGAGACCTTGCAAGTGCACATCAACCGATGAGCCCGGTCGACATTGACATGGCCATCGTTTGGCCATACCAGTTTTCATCATTCATGTATGCTTTCTACTCTGATTCATGTGGTTCGCCGGACAGGCATCGACAGTAAGGCGATTCGATGGTTATCGTCATGCAAGTGAACTGTTAAACCCGTAAAGGTCTCGTGACTTCTTGAACGAACAAGAGCCCTTGACGTTACGACGCCATGCACCCTTGTCGACGGGCGCATGCAGGCTGGCCATATGAGCTCCATCCTGACGAACATCAGCCAGGTGGGCTTTGCTGCTGCTATAGGCATGTCCAGTATTCTCGCTGCATTTGAGCCGCTGGCTCAAAGAACTGGAACGCCGCACGGCAGTTGTCAGAGCTGGGGCGATTCCAGTACCAGCAAGTTTGTGAATGGCGGTCGCAATGCCGCTCTGAACATCCGGCGCTGCCTGGTCTCGCCTGCCATGTCTGTTTTGTTGCTCGACTACCGATCCATTCGGGGTCGCTCTGGTATCTTCACGGTCCGGTCAGGGTCATCCGTTGCTCGGGCGGAAGCGGTGTGTGCGCGGCATGAGCCCCATCGAACCACGAAAGGGGCTAAGCAAGGCGTTGTGGCGCCCCGAGCTTCAACACTGTGAAAATTCAGGAGGCTGAGTTCCGCCTCCATCGAGCCATCAAGCTTATAGTACGCAACTCCGCTGGAGCGGCGTTGAACATGCGAGACAACGGCCTGACCTCGAGATGCTTGTACCACCATCGAATCACGTGGCGGCCATTCGCATTTTTTCGTTAATTCCTCAACCACTTCAAACTCCGCTTCCTACCGATATTCTTCATCTACTTCGGCTTTTATTCATCTGATGTGATGCACCGCCCGTCACTTGGTCCGGACCCGCTGCCATCGTTGCTATATCTGCCCTATCGTGCATAGCGGCGTGCGTGTCTATTTTATCAACACGTCTCAACCACCTTTTGTTTCATCAGAGAGAACATTCATCGACGGCTGTCTGGGTCGTCGACGATCACCGTGGTCGAATACGGCTCGCGTTCGATCGGGCGACCCACGGCGCCTTCGCTGGGACAGGGCCCGATCCCTCCTCCACCGTCGGCGGCGGCGTCCTGGTGGACGCAGTATGGCTGGGGCAGCGGCGGCGCCGAAACGCGGTAACCGCTTCTGCTGCCCCTTATGTCACAAAGACTTTAAGCTCACTGATGGGCCGGCGCACTACCGCGAAGAGCTACGATGGCTCGTTTCCGCGGGTGATACGCCAAGGTACGTACGCATTGCTTGCGTTCGGCTTGATGGATGCAAGTCCGCTCGGCTACCTGATTGGTACCAAGCCACTCTGGTGATCGGATTATCGAAACTCACCGTTTTGCTTTGAATGTCTGTGATGATTGCGATGATTGTGATATGGATGGTTTGGATATCATTCCATTGGATTTACGCGCGTTATATCGCTCTCTAGCACCGGCCGGCGTTCCCGGGACGGCGCATTCGCCACGCGCCCCTCGTTCGGTGACCTACTCAACTCCAAAAAGACGGCGGCCAAGAGCCAATTGACCGATCTGGAGCACCGCTTGGTCCGCATCGACGAGAACCGAGGCAAGCGCCAGTCGCAGTACCGCCACTGGCAGAAAGCTGCCAAGGGCGCGGGGTCCTTAGAGGCCATGGGCGGCGTCGGCGGCGGGGCGGACCCGGCAGGGCCTCTGTCGGCGCTGGACGCCGGCACCGTGGCCCAGGTCTGCTTTGTCTGCAGTAGCGTTCTCCCGACCGAGCCGGAGGCCCTGGATGCCCATATTGACCACTGCCTAATGGCTGCGCAGCGCCAAGAGCAGAGCGTCAGTGGCCGTCATGGCGCTAATGGTGGCGCTAGCAGTAGCAGCGCTGCGACCGCGGCTGCCGCGACGAGTGCCGACGACGGCAGCGGGTTCCAAGAGTATACCTGGGCAGGGCAGAAACGTGTCCGCGCCACGGCGCTCATTGAAGGGTCATTCGAAGCCTCGGGGTTCATTGTCAACCGCCGTACCAACCTGGACACCGACGAGGATGTTAATATTGACGACGACGACGAAGGCTTCGGCAAAGCCACCTACAGCGAGAGCCATCTCGAAGCCTTCCGGACCGCGAGCCACGCAGCCCCATCGGGGGAGACCGAGACGTCCGTGGACGCGGTCCTTGGCGCGGCGGCAGCGGCAACGGCGCATCCTGCTGCGAATGCAGATGCTCATCAGGCAGCCCCCGAGTCGATACCCTCCTCGAAGACAGACGGCCAACCGAACGCTGCCGCGCCCGCATCGGCAGAAGCCGGTGCTCATGATATCCTGCCGGCGGCCGCAGCGCATCTCGACGCGACGGCCGCCAGCTCACCATTACCCCACCCGCCGCCGCCGGCATCGACTGCGCGGGACGCGAGCCAGCACGCGCTGTCGGTCGCGACTGCAGCGACCCAGGCCGCGGCCGCCCTGCATTGCGTCAGTATGACGGATGCCGGCGCCGACTCGTCAGGCCCACTCGTGCATGCCGCGACCGATCATCTACTGACGGCGGGGGCCTGCGAGTCGTTGCTCGTGAGCAGCCTAAAGAGCCATATCCGTGACCTGGAGCGGTTCGCGGTGGACACGCCCAAGTGCCTCGTGTGCCGCGAAGGCTATACGGACCCCCTCGTCTCGACGATTTGCTGGCACGTGCTGTGCGAGCAGTGTTGGCTGCAGAGTCTCGCGTCCAAGAAGCTCTGTCCGCGCTGTCAAAAGATTATCGCGCCCTCGGATCTGCGCAAACTCTACCTCTAATGGACCCTGTCTCATTGAGGTCTTCGTTTACAAGCCTCCGTTTTTTGATCTCTTTACCTCTTGTATGATTTTTCCGAACGGGTAGCTTAATTGAATAGTCGGGTGAAAGGTAGAATGGTAACTATGCCTGCGTGCCTTTCAGCGCGCCAACGACCTGAGCAGCACATCTGGTTACTGGTTCGGGTCTCCCGATGGGCCCCGTGGAGGCTTTGAGTGCCCATGGATCCAAGCCCTCCGGCGGACACGGAGATGACAGTGGCTCCCAAGGGGCGCAGCAGCGTGCCAGGCTGTGACCGAGAAGGACATGCGCCGCAGGATCGCCTTGGGACCATGGCAGATATGAGCCTCACGGCACTCGGCGTTGATGCATCATCCCGGCGATCCGTCTCAAAGGATGATAGAGGCTCTCATGATTGATCGATGATACCTCGAATTCGATCGCGGTCATGATTGAGCACATGTAGATGTCGAAGGCCTAGTCACCAACTTCGCCGTGACGTCTTTTGACGTCTTTTTACTCCAATCTGGTTCCACTCCGCGTATACTCCGACAGCTTTCTTTTGACCCCTCTCTGCTGACATCGATCGTGCTTATTTCACGCATATTTCAACACGACCATCTTGCATCACGGCCATCTTGGCTGTTTCCGCCATGGATTTCCCATTGTCGAGGGTACTGGCATGCTTGCTTTTCAGGTAAGTCCGGCTCGCCGTCTTCTCCGCCCGACGCGGCGCGGCATGGCGCGGCACGGTCCGACACAGCCAAGTCGCAACGCGTGTGGATCAGCCAGTCAGATATCGAGCTGATACGGCAGATGAAGTCCCGACCCATGCGCCAGAGCGGTCGGATGGCGATCAAATCGATCGAATATGACGCGTCTCCCTTCCCTTCTGGTGCCTGGATGGAGGCCGGACGTGGGTTTGTATGGGCCCTGTATTGGGCTGAGAATGACGAGCGCTCACCGTTTCGATGATGTGAAAGGCCCTGATGGATGACGATACCATGCTCCACTATGTCCGGGATGCATGGGCCGATGATGAATGCCGGTGATCGCGTCGCTAGTCTGTTCTTGACGGTCGCGCAGGCTGGTGGCGTCACGGTTGAAGGCCATATCGTGTCCAATGCCCTGCTGCGTGGTAAGTGAGCTGACCCCTTCACCGGTATGGTGCCGGATGCATGCTCTTGGTATGAAACGTCTCTCACCTGGAAACCTGATGGCGTGGCTTGACCTTGGTATGGCGAATGATGCGACCATGGATAGATACGGGTCTGCTCGATCCGGATACACGCATCTTCCTGGATGGCGGCCAGAAGGTCGCCTATGTTGCCGAAGACGGCCACTTCATGTTGTAAGTTATCCTGAACCGTGCTAATTCCATCACCAGCCGTACCGAGACTCACCCTATGTTTGCTCTGATTCAACGGATACGATGCGCTCTCAACGATCGGATCTCTTTGTATGGGAATGCTCTATACGATATCAGTTCCAATGTGCCGCAGGGATCGCACGTACTGACTGTGCACTCGCTGCAGTATGTCTTTGACAAAATCCGCGTCGACGTCAAGGGCGGAACAGTGCAGTACTCGCTGACATTGCCGGGGACGTCCTGGTCGCGCCGCGGTCCCGTGACCCCTGCACCGCTGGCCATGGCGCCCCGGATGCCCCAGCAGTATTTCGTGCCACGAGAGCAGTTCAGCATGCTGTCGCTGCTTGGCAACCCGATGCTGCTCATGTCGGGATTCTCCATGCTGATCTTCTTTGTGATGCCCAAGCTGATGAGCGCCGTCGATCCCGAAGTGCTGAAGGAGGCGACCGAGGCCGCACAGAACCCGGGCGCGCGCCGGGGTGGCGGCGCGGGCAGCGCTGCAGACGACGAACTGCCGCAGCTGCCGCAGCTGCCGGACATCAGCCAGACGCTGGCCGACTGGTTCTCAGGCACGGGCACGCCGCCGGCGACCGCCAAGAAGGGCGCCGCCAAAAGCCGCTAGATATACTGATGAGCAGCACCGGGGTGCCGTTGTTTTCCTCTTTGTTCTCGTCGTCGTCTTGTATCCATCTTGTATCCAACACACATCATACCCGGCAAGTTTCCGTGGGTCCGGCTCAGTCAACCCGGTGGGATCCGCGGCTGCATCATGCAGCGGGCTCCTGCTTGAGGCAGAACCCAGGCTCCGCGCCGGTCTCACTCGGCATGGCGGATTCGGCATCGTCGTCGATCCTCGCGTCGTCTTGACAGTGGCCGTCATCATCGCCGTCATCGTCGCCTTCATCGTCATCGGGCGCATTTTTCAGCGCGGAAATGGAGGCGGCAATGTTCTGGAGAACCACGGCCCGGGGCGGCGGGACGGGCGGGACGTCCGGGTGCGGCTGCTGCACGCGGTCCACGACCCGCTCAAAGAACACCGAGAACTCGGGATGTGCGGCCAATGCCGTCTCCATAACGTCGTGGGGCCGTGAGGACTGTGCGATCTGGGTCAGCTGCCGCATCAGAGGGGCGCTCCTGAGGAGCTGCTGGATCTCGGGATCCGCCGCTGTGTGAACGCAAAACGCGATGTCCATCAGCCAGAAATCAAGACCGAATGAAGAAATGCAAGAAAGGGAGGATGAAACGATGAATGAAGCGTGAGGGCATGATGCTGATATCGTTACCGGTGGCGTCAGTATGAACCAGCATGGAGATGGTTGCCACCACGGCCGTCGATCACGTACCCACATGCTGAAGCTGTGCCGCGGTAAGCTGGTGCTCTTCGTCGGGCTGAATAAATTGAATCTTGCTGAGATCCGGTTCGGCCTGTTCAGCCGCGGCGATCTGGGCGGCTGTTGCGTTCAATAGTCCAACGGTCCATCGCGCAGCAAGAGAACAAGTTAAAGTGAGTCGACGAGTGTCCACGCGAAAGGAGAGAAGAGACGCATCGTAGCATCACGAGCAACCAGGATCCATTCATACCTTGTGCAGCCCGCTGGGCCGCGCGGTCCGCGCAGACAGCGCTTGCCTGGTGCTGCTTCGAGCACGCCAGCGTGCAGCTGATTCGCCAATCATTTATCATGGGGCAAACCCGCCGACATCAGGAGCAGGTGAGTCGTCATGTTTCGCCGTCCAGTCTCTTGCTTTCTTTGACCTGATGGTATCAAGCGCCGTTCATCAGGCCGGCGGACGCCTTGTGGCACGACCCATGATAGCGTCACCTACTATACCAGCTCGCACTTGGGACATTTATAGCGGGAAACGGCGGTGTCGCAGACCTGACACGGCGTGGCGCCGACGCGACCTTTGGCGAGCACGGCCGCGCGATCGGACATTGCGACGTGTGAAGCGTGATCAAGCGCACGCGGATCGTTGGGCACGGCCAATCAAAGCCGATTGCACGGAACGGCGGGAGGGTTCCTCGGCGACCGAAGACGGCGAGTGATCGAGAGGGAACGCCGGGGCCTTGGCAGGGCCAAACTCCGCCGCCCTGGGCGCCTCGTCGCCAAGTCGTCTCCTGCTTGCTTGTCTTCTTCTTGGGTGCTGCCCATGCGATCGACGCCGCCGCCGCCCTACGACGCACGTGACCGACCAATGCCTCGGTCGACCCGCGTCGGTCTCGCCAGCTCGCGCGGTCGTCCGTCCAGGAGCCGAACCACCGGCAGCCGAGAGAACCCGCAACAGCCGACAAAGGCGACGGCCGGATTCGATTGGACCGGTCGCCCGCGAGCGCTCCGCCCCCGGTCGGCCACGCTCGCCAGCGAACAAAGAAAAAGCACAAGAACCAGAAAAAGGCATCTCGCCCATGGCCACCGCCATGACTCGCGCGGTCGCTGCTGCCGTTGGGTGGCGTGGCCGCCGTCCCCCTCTCGTCGGGCGGATGCATGCGGCAGGCGGGTGCGCGCGAGACAAACCGAGGCACACCTCGCTCCGCCCACGCCGCGGCCGACGACGCCGCCGGAGACGGCCGCGTACGGTGCCCTGGCGCTGACGCGGGCATGGGCAACGGGCATGGGCATGGGCATGCCGGCGCGGGTCAGGCATCAAGGACCGGACCGCACCGGAGGACCTCAGCCAGCCGCCGCCGTTGCTCGTTGCTCCTTGCTGGTCGGCGTCGCACGCCGCCCACGGATGGCGCGAGGGTGCCGGCGTGCGGGCGCTGTAGGACCGCGAGGGCGCCGTTGATTCGGCGGCGCGTCGCGATGGCGGCCAGCGGCCAGCGCCACATGCATGTCACGCGCAGGGTGGCGTCTCATCCGCCGAGTATACCGTTCACGACACTAAAGCGTGCATCTGGCTTCCGCGTTCCAGCCGTCTGCCCCAACGCCCGTTGTGCCTCCACGCCGCCGCCGCCGCCGCCGCCGCCGCTGCTGTCCTGCCTGCCCCCTCCGCACAGCCGTCCCTATCCTTGTCTCCGTGCCATACCCGCGCAAGTCTGCCCCGTTAGCCCGCATCCGCTTGCATCGCATCATCACCATGTCGTCCTCCCGCCTCTTCTCGAAGGGCGGCCGCTGGGTCGTCCCCCGCCTGGTGGTAAGTCGCGCGTGCCTCTCCGCGCAAAACCCCTCCGCACGGGCTGCAGAACCCCTCGTCGCGCACGCCGCGCCGCGCCGGTTGCTGGCACTTCCGTTCGGAAAAGCAGAAGGACATGGAGCGTCCCTCCCCGCGGGGGCCTTGGACGAGTCGGAGACCTCGTCCATCGACGCGTCGATGCGGCATGCGATATGCAACACCCCCGCTGCCCGCTGAAGTCAATGTCCTTCTAGCCGCCGCCCCGCTGCCACGCGATGGGTGATGCCGCCATGCGCGCTCCTAGCCTGCTGCGAAGATGGGCGTGCGTGTCCACACATGTCTGATGTTGAGCCGGATGAACTCATTTCCGTTCTGTTCTCTATACTTTTCAATGATGGCAATGCCTCCAGAACCCCATCTTGAGCCAGACCCGCTCGATGGCCGCGTTCACCAGCACGGTCCCGAAGGTGTCGGCGTCGGCGCCGAGCCAGGAGATTGCGCACCCGTACGCGGACTCGCTGAACAAGGTCGCGGCGACGCAGGTGACGCGCCTCAGCAACGGCTTCACGATCGCCACCGAGGCCAACCCGCACGTGCGCACGGCGACCGTCGGCGTGTGGATCAACGCGGGTTCGCGCTCCGAGACGAAGGAGACGAACGGTGTCGCCCACTTCCTGGAGCACATGGCCTTCAAGGGGACCAAGTCGCGCACCCAGACGCAGCTCGAGACCCAGATCGAGAACATGGGCGGCCACTTGAACGCGTACACGTCGCGCGAGCAGACCGTCTACTACGCCAAGGCCCTCGACAGCGACGTCAACACCGCGACCGAGATCCTGTCGGACATTCTCCAAGGCGCGTCGCTGAACAACGATGCCATTGAGCGCGAGCGCGGCACGATTCTGCGCGAGGCCGAGGAGGTCGAGAAGAACAAGGAGGAGGTCGTCTTCGACCACCTCCACGCTACCGCGTTCCAGCAGAGCTCGCTCGGCTACACGATCCTGGGCCCGCAGCAGAACATCGAGAGCATCACCCGCAAGAACCTCGAGGATTACATCAAGGCCAACTACACCCCCGAGCGCATGGTCCTCTCGGCCGCCGGCGCCGTCGACCATGCTGCCCTCGTGAAGAAGGCCGAGGCCCTCTTCGGCAGCCTCGCCCGCGGCCAGGGCGTCAAGGCCCAGAAGAAGCCGCATTTCTTCGGCTCCGACGTGCGCGCCCGCTATGACTCGCACCCCACGTGTCACGTCGCTTTCGCGGTGGAGGGTGCGTCCTGGACCTCGCCCGACTACTGGCCCCTGCTCGTCGCGCAGAGCATTATCGGCACCTGGGACCGCGGCATGGGCGCCGCGGGCCTCTCGGGCTCCCGCCTCGCCCAGGTCGTTCACGAGAACGGCCTCGCCAACAACTTCATGGCCTTCAACACCTCCTACTCGGATACCGGCATGTTCGGCGTGTACGCGGTGACCGAAAACGCCGACAACCTCATTAACCTGACCCACGTGATCCAGCAGGAGTGGCACCGCCTCGCCATGAACGTCAGCGCCGGCGAGCTGCTGCGCGCCAAGAACGCACTGAAGACCTCGATGCTGCTCGCGCTCGACGGCACCACGGCCACCGCCGAGGACATCGGCCGTCAGATGCTCGTCTACGGCCGCCGTCTCGCGCCCTGGGAGGTCGACGGCCTCATCGAGTCCGTCACCGCTGAGGACGTCATGCGCGTCGCCGGCCAGTACATCTACGACCAGGAGGTCGCTGTCGTCGGCTACGGTCCCATCGAGAACCTGCCGGACTACAACCGTATCCGCTCCGCCATGAGCCCGATCTACTACTAAGCGCCTTCTTGCGATGCATGGCTTGCTCGTAGGCTCATATGCAGCCTTGCATGGATGCACGGATGCATGACTGCCTCTAGTGGTGGAAAAGGTGGCATGGTGATGTCTCACCACCTGGCATCCCCCTTTTCTTTTCTTTTCGCTTCGCTTCTCTTCTCCCCAACCATCCCGCTCATCGTTATCGCTGCTCGCAGCTTCTATGTCTATGTCTATACAAATCCTCCCTTATTTCATGGGCATCAGGGAAAGGGCTTCTTTCGTGGGCTTGACGGTGAGGATGGGGATTGGGGATGGGGAAGGCGGGTGAGAGCCGATGGAGCAAAGGACACGGTTATTCGATGTCCGTTGGAACGAGGCTCGCGGTAGCTCGTTTTCTCGTCACTCATGGGAGCATCGCTGTTGATACCTCGCCGTGCTCTCATGCCATGATGAGGGCGGGCGCGGCGTCGCAGCCATTTGAGGGGTAGACGCATCAACGAGAACCTGGAACACGTGCCTTCAGAATACGTGGCGTAGGAGCATGGAGAGGCACAACATCAAGCTGAGTGCGATGGCCCATCTGCGAAATGTGTCATCTACTCGCTGCCACATATTCGATGCTGATACTTGAAGCAGCGGCTGCTGAGCGCATAGGCGCTGCGGTATCAACGCGGTCATCGTGCCTAAGTTTCCCTCAGGGAAACTTAGGCAGACTGGCCATGAGTCGCATTATCGATACCTTCACATGAGGCGCGACGACCCCAGGCCGCTTGCACGACGCCGCTAGGAGAGGAGATAACGCGAACTTCGAGCAAGGACCGGTCGCCCTCGTTTCAATCGGCTAAGTGGTCCAGGACAAAGTCAACCCGGCTTGGAGGGATACCTGCTTTCAGTGAGGTCGTGGCGGCCGGCGTCAAGGCGTTCGCGGCGCCCTGGGCTTTTGACACCGCAGATGGGTTCTGCGCGCTCTCCGGCTGGTCAAGCACCCATCCGGGGCCCTGCTCGGGCGTGAACGTCGTGTTGTCGCTCAGAAACTGGAGCGCTTCCGACATGAAGTGCAAGGCCGTCCTCTGTCATCGGTCCGATGTCCATCATCGAAGTCCGTTGGGATACCAACCACCGGCACCACCACATAAATCAATAAAAACCAAGCATGGGCAGGTGAGCTAGATGCCACGGCCAAGCCAGCGGACGTATCACACACATATGGCGCACATCCACATCCGGAGATCTGTCGAGCGACTCACGTTACCGTGCGGGAGGCGAGGACGCGGCTCAAGTCGGGCGCCTGGTAGATCGTGCCATCAATGATGTAGTACATGCCGATCAGCTCGGCTATCACGTCGAATTGGCATCACATTGCGGCAGTCATAGCATGCGTCTGGGGTGAGTTGACTTGTCATCCATCGTCCATCGGGCTTCGTCATGGGATGGCCATCATCGCCTCTTACTTCGCTTGGGCGAGTAGCGGTAGTGCTTCTCAATGGTATAGACCTGGGGACCCGCGGGCATCCCGACGCGGTACTCCGCCCCGGTCATCCCCGTCGTATTCATCTCACCCGCGCGCAGCGCGTTGAAGCGGGCCTGCATCTTGACTTGCTCATTGATACAGCCTTTGTCGTAGAACTGCGACTGCGCAAAGTAATCGAGCGCCGTGTGCGGGAACAAGCCAACATGCTGTAGGAAGCCAACATCCTTGAAGCAGACCTGCGTCAGGTCAGGCGGCGGCGGCAGCGGTGCCATGGTGGATGGGGACGCGCCCACGTTAAAATGCGAAGGGCGAATCACGAACCCGCGCGAGCCAGGCACCGCCGCGAGCGGAGTTCGTCGGCCACGTGGCGCGCGCTACCGAGAAACGCCGGCAATGCAGAAACAGGCAAAGACAGAGCGAACGACGAAGGGTTGCCGGCGATCAGGGGTATCATGAACGCGCCCGTCTGCCCGCAGGGTCGACTCCGGCGCTCCCGGTGCTTTGGCTGGTCCGCCTTGAGCCCTCGCCCATCACCGGGATCGGCACCGAGGCCCTTCGCGGCGGCGCCCTCGGTATGACCCCACGCGCGCATCGGATGACGCCGATCCCTGGCGCCGTGGCCTTGTGGTGGAATCCTGCCCATGGCCCACGCCCGATACTTGTCGCGGAAGCCGTTGTCTCCGGGTCCTGCTCGGCGACGCCGCGGCACGGCACGGCGCGCCGCGATGCCCCCGACTCGGCTTTGCTTTGCTTTGGAACAGCCCCCGTTGGATGCACGCGTGGCGGCCGTCCCGGCGGCGGCGGCGGCGGCAGAACACGGTGGACGCCGGCGGGGGGCTGAGTCGCGCTTGGTCCGAGCCTGCCACAACCCTCGCAAGGACAGAAGCGCCGGTGAGCGTCGACAAACAGGGTCCAATCCTATGAATGAACGGGCGAAGGCATCATGGCGCCGGCCATGACAGCGAGCCCGACTCTCGCGGCCACGGTATTCAAAAGCGATACCACATGCCGCGGGCAGGATGAGCCGATGGAGAAGACGCGGCACCGCCCTATCTTTGACCGACCGCCCCTCGACCTGCCTGCGCTCTCGCTACCGTCGCCACGATGTCTGACTGGGGTAAGTTCCGCCATCAGCATCGGCACCTGTCGCACCACTCCCGTCCCGCGACTCGCATGGACCCCCAGCGAGCAGCTCCTGCTGCGTCCTCCTGCATGATGTGGGGCATGAGGTCCCGTGATCCCTCGTCCGTGGTTGGGAGGGTCATGCTCGGCACAGCCGGGCGTTCCATCTCCGCTCCGTCTCGCTCTGCCATCAACGGCCGGCGCAGCCGTGCGCGTTGTGATGGCGCGCTGCGATGGGCCGCTCGCGGTCCATCTGAGCCGTCTCGATCAGCTTTGCGTGCTGCGCTTTCATGGGGATTCCCGTCATAAGAGACTATCGACATTCTGATGCTCACTTTTTGCTTTTTGCTTTGTGCCGTATGAACGCCGGTTGGGCCGGTTTGGCCGGATTTGCGATGGCCTTGCAGAGAATGAAAACGCGTCGCCCGTACTGGCCGTGCCGGCGACCAACGCGTGGGACGACGAGGATGCCGAGGAGCCGGTGAAGGAGTCCTGGGAAGACTCGGAAGACGAGAAGCCGGCTGCCGCCAAAACGTCGTCGCCGGCGACGCCCGTGGCGCCCAAGAAGAAGAAGAACTTTGCCCAGAAGGCCGCCGAGCGCGAGGAAGAGCGCCGGCTTGCAGCGCAGAAGGCCAAGGAGGCACTTGCGCAGCAGGAGACGCCCGAGCAGCGCGAGCAGCGGCTGCGCCAGCAGCAGATCGACGCGGACATCGAGAACGCGCGTGATCTGTTCGGCACGACGGAGGAGGAGCTCGCCGCCGCCGCGGCGCTCGCCGCCAGCAACAACGGCATTGACGGCTCCGAGCCTCGCTCGCGGACGGAGTTTGTGGAGTTCCACACGAAGGTCGCGTCCAAGCTGAACGGGCTCTCGGACCGCCCCGCATTCGAGTTCTTTGCCGAGGACCTCGCCCGCACGCTTGCCACATGCGTGACCGCCGATCACATCCGCCGCCTCGTCCAGATCATGGAGTCCGTCGCGACCGAGAAGCGGAAGGCCACCAAGGCCATTCTCGGCAAGAAGGCCGCCAAGAGCAAGAAGCCTGCCGTCAAGCACTCCGTCAAGGGCGGCGAGGACGACCTCTATGCCGACGACAAGTACGCCGGCGAGTACGACGATTTCTTCTAGAGGTTTGTGTTTTGTTTCCGCTTTTTTTTTGTTTTCAAACCATTGATTTATTATTGTTTGTCGTGGCAGAGTGCGTCACATGCCGTGGACAGCGGAGGGCAGGCTCGGCATACTGGATGGTGACGGCGGAGCGGGACCGTTCGAGAACGGTGCCGGCGAAGGCGACACGCCCGACGCCATCTGGTCCACGGCCTCCGGGTCGATCGCGTTCAGTCCGAGCACCGCGAGGTCCGAGGCCAGATAAGGCGGCGCTGTCGCCGTGGGCGCGCCGTTCGCCGTCGCACCCACGGCGACAGCGCCGGCGCGGTCGGGATGGATGCGGTGCAGGGAGACCGACCGCGCCGGCGGCTGCATCGCCGGCGTCGGCGGCGTCGCCTGCGCGTCGGAGGAAGCCGTCGCCTGCGGGTGCGGCGTGCGGAAGGGCGGCGTCGCCGTCGATGAGCGGCCCGAGAGCAGCGCGGGCGTCGCCATCGCGCGCCGGAGGCGGCTGTCGTTGTCGTCGTCGTCGTCGGTGCTGGTGCTGGCGGGGGCGGAGGCGGGGGCGGCGCCATGCAGGGGTTTCTGCGATGCTGGGGCTGTCAGCACGGGCGGCTTCGGCGGGACCGCCAGCGTCGCGCCTCGCGGCTGTCGCGCCGTCGCCGTCGCCTTCACGGTTGCGGCGGCTTGTGGCAAGGTGCCCTTGGACGGATTGCGCCAGACGAGCAGCGCCCCCCAGTCGAGCACGAAGCGCCGGCCGTCGCGGCCGACGGCGTCCCTGAAGCCCATACGTTTGTAGAACGGCTCGGCATACCACAGACTCCAGACTTCGACCGTGTGCGTGCCGCTGCGCCGGAAGAGCTCCCGCAGCAAGGCGCGGCTGTACCCGTGACCCTGGTAGGACGGGGCCACGAGCAGCTTGTCGATGCACACGTGGGCGGGGGACGCGGCGGGATGGAAGTACTGGAGAAATCCAGCGAGCGCCCATGCGGCGCCGCTGTCAGACGGAATGACTGCCGACGGGCGATGGGGGGCCAACGCGGTCGCGGACGCGGCCGCTGTCGGGGTCGCTGCCGACGGCGCTTCCATGGCGGCCGCGAAGGCCGGCGCCACCCAGACGCTCAAGATATGGTGGACCATCGGGCCCTGGCGACCCTGCCGGACGCCGAGCACGACGTGGGACGCATCGGCGGCACGCGCGGCGTCGCAGAACAGCTGGCGGCATCGCTCCAGATCGTGATCGTAGCCTGGCACCAGGTGGCGGAAGATCATCGGCGGCTTAGCGCGCGGCGGGGCCGCCCGCCGCGGAACCGTCGACGCCGTCGAGCGAGGGCCGCCCGGCACTGCGGTAGGCGCCGGGTAGTTCGAGAGCGACTCGGCGTCAGTCGAGTCACCGATGGGCACGCGCGCGGCGGTCTTGTGATGGGATCGCGAGGCGGGCGGCGGCACAGGATGCCGCGGAGACGGCACGGCGGCGGTGGCATGATGCAGATGCCCCCGCCGACGCCGCAGGTCGGACCGATCCTTGCCCTCGTATGCCGACAGCGTGTCGTCCTCGTCGTCCTCGTCCTCGTCTTCCTGGTGTCGTCGATGGCCGCGCTCCCGCAGACGCTCGTGCTCGGAGCGGCGTTCAAGATGGCGATGGTCGTGGCTGTGACTATGACTGTGGCGATGGCGGCGGGACGTGGGCGATGTTGCCGTCGTCTGCTCGTGACGATGCCGATGCGATACGCGGTCATGCCGGTCGGTGCCGTCGGTCGCATCCGAAGGTCGCCGGGGGTCGCGGTGGTCGTGGCGACGGCGCGCATGCCGTGCCAACCGTGGCCAGGAAGCTGCTGCGGCAAGATCGATCATCGCCTCGTCGTCGTCGGCATCGTCGGCATCGTCGGCCGCTTGGATCATCGCTGGCGGCGACGCGTGAAAAAGCCGTGGCCGCCAGCCGCCGAGCGTCCAGACATAGCGCGCGCCGGACCGGACGACGCGGACGACGCGCCCTGCGATGCGGCCGCCGGCCGCCACGAGGTGGACGCCCGCGAGCACGCCACGCGTGATGCCCAAGAAATTGGACGCCGCGAGCGTCGCGTACGCCGAGGCGCCGAGCACGATCGCGAGCGGCGACGCCGTCGCGATCAGCATCGGCAGCACCACGAGCGAGAAGGGCAGCACGAGCAGCGAGACGGAGACGGCGGCGGCGAAGATCCAGACCATGATTAGACGGTACATCGCCGCCGAGAGCGCCGCCGGGACGCCCCATCGTGCCGGCGGCTGTGGTGGCGAGGTCGGCGCCAGCGATGCTGGAAGGGTGCCTGCGGCGGCGGCGACCACGCCGGGCAGATGCGGCGTGACCATGGTGCTCGACTGAGGCTCGCCGAGCAGCCACCGCGAAAGAACCCCGCGGCGATGCGGCGGCGGCGGCGGCGGCTTCGTGGTCGCGACCATCGCCGTCGTGGCGGGTGGCGGGATCGCGGTCCCGGGAACGGCATGCGTGGGCTCGGGATAGCCCGGCGCTGGTCGCGAAACGCGCCGCGGCTTTGTGCGTACGTCGGCGGTGTCGTCGTCGGCGACGTGCGGGTGCCGATGACGGGACGCCGGCGGCACGTGGCGATGGATCTGGTGATGGTGGTGGTGATGGTGGTATGGCTGATCATGGCCCTTGGCCGGGAAGGACGGCGCCGACGAGACGGCGGATGGCGGAGCGGTGTCGGCAGACCAGGACGACGGGAACCAGGTCCGCATCGTGGCGGCGCACACCGTCGCAGCGGCAGGAGGCGCGGCGCAGCGATCGATTGGGCGAGCGCGGGCGGCCCGCGGCGCGTACCGCGTGGTCGGACCTTCGGGCCAGATACGAAGCGAGCGGCGCCGTCTACGGCCGGCGCTGCATGTCGAGGTCCAAGCGACGCGGATCGGAGACCAAACGCTGCACGCGTCTGCCGAGCGCAGTAATCGCACCCGTGGTCTGGGAGAAGAATAGAGGACAGCGTTTGCTGCGTCCGTCTTCAATCATGCGCCGATGCGTCGATGCGCGCATGCGTCAATGGGTCGATGCGTTGCTGCGTTGCTGTGTCGCTCGACGGGGTCTTGAAGGGATGGTGAACAGGGGTTTGTCATGGCGTTCGTGGGGTGACGGCGATCCCACACTCCAGAGATACCCGGAGATACCCCTATCTGAGATACCCCTCTTCGATGCTCATCGCGTCGCCTCCGCAGGCCCAGCAGGGCTTCGCGGATCGCGGCCAGACGACGGGTTTTGGTTCATCGAATACCTCCCTGCGGCGAAGAAGACCCATGACAGAAGACGTCGTGGCCGCGGCAGCGCTCGCCAGCGCTCGCGGATCACCACGGCGTGCGCGCGTTGACGCCATTCCTTCGCTCGCTTCAGCCCTCCGTACCCCGGCCGCCGCCGCCGCCGCCGCCGCCGCCGCCGCCGTCGAGCGCCGGGCGCTGCGGGCCGAGGCGGGGGCGCCCCTTGTCTCGCCGCGGGTCACCGTCACTCGGGCCACCTTCCGAAGTGGCAGGTCGACGCTGGCTAGACCCTCGACGCCGCGGTCTGGCTACGGGTATCCAGGACCGACCAGCGACGCGTTGGCTCCCGCCTCCAGTGGACAATTCGGGTTCATCCCGCCGATGCATGCGCGCCGGCCGGCGGTTCAACATTCGACATCTCGATTCTTCAGATGTCCATTCAGAGGATTACACAATGAAGGGACGGCGCGGCGCGGCGTCCTTGCGCTTCGTGCCCTTGCGATAGCGGAAGAGGGAGCCCGGCACAGGACTCAAGTGGAAGAGCTGGCGGCGGCGCTTGTTCATGGGCCGCAGGACGCGGGGTCGGGCCCGGCCGATGTCGGCCAGGGCCACCGGGAAGGCGTCGGCGAACTGGCTGGCGGCCTCGGCGGGCGGGATGCCCGACTCCATGAGCGCCTGCTTGATGCTTTCGCGCTTCACGATCTCCTGGGCTTGCAGGTAGGCGCGGCGGCGCTCCCAGAGCACCGTCTTAATGTGACGCATGGTGGCACGGACGGCGACGATGCGCTCGGCGTGCGGGAACAGCAGACGGAAGCGGCGGGCCTCGGCCTGCTGGCTTGCCAGCTTGTTCTGCTCGCGGAGGCACGTCCACCACAGGGCGTGCAGATCCTCAAAGCTTTTGGTGCGCAGATCCGAGGGCGACCATGGCCGGCCGGTCGGGAACGACGTGGGCAGCCATTCCCACCCCTTGCTCGAGTCAAAGAAGGTCATCAAGCTGAGCGCGCCGCGGGACGACGAGAAGGCGCGGGTCGCCAGCAACGGCGTCGACGGCGCGAGCAGGGAGGGCCGGGGCAGCGCCGACACGGGTGCCACGCCGCCGGATCGTAGCAGCGTGGCCATGGTCGGCAAGCGTGACCGGCACGCGGCCAGGAAGGACGAGGCCATGACGAAGCAGGCGGCGGTCGGGCCCGTGGAGCCTAAAGCGGCTACGGGGATATCACAAAACGTCGGGCACGTGGACGCGGATGGGCCCTGCCGGGGGACGTGGGGGGGCGCACGGTTGCAAGAGCAGCGGCACCGAGCGGTGCGCAAGGGCCGAGAAGGGCGGTCGAGCGAAGGGCGAGCAGGACGGCGGCGGCGGCGACGGCGGTCAGGAGTGCCAACGGCGCGGGACAGTCGATCGCCGACTAATCGCGTCAGCACCCGTCAATGAACCCTCCGGCGGGAACTCTCGTGGTCGCTGTGTCGCACGAGGACCAGCCGCGCCGTTCCCACCAGCCGCGCATGCATGCCAGGCGACACGCTCATGCATGCGTGAGTGCGCCTGCGGCATCAGCCGCCCTCGGCCACCGCCGGCATTGGAAGCGTGAGCAGGTGCGCGTGGCGGGACAGCGCGTGGCCGTGGTCGGCCATCGGTCCGTCCGCTCACCAACCGGCCCGCCCACCGCTTGGCCGGCGGGGACCGGCGGGTGTTCACTGGGGCGACCGTCCATACGCGCCTTCGCGGCCGCCAGCGCCCGCCAGCGCCGCGGCGGGGTCCCCGCGGCAGGTCGTGAACGCGGGCGTAGCGCGGACGCCTGGGGCCGCCGACGCGGTGGCGTCGGCCTCCGCCGGGGGCGCCTAGCGGAGTTTTTGCCGGCGTCTCGAGGCCAAACGACGCACCGAAGGCGCGCTGATATCGGCTGATGGCATGGCGCATCGCCGTCCACATGGCGAGCTATCGCTCACCATCGCGCACGAGGCATCGGTTCGTTCTGGCGATGCAACATCACGAAACCACTGATGCGCTCGTTCTCGCTCGAGCCCCGCTATTGTCATACCTTTTCTTTTTAGTTTTTGTCGAGCCTGTCCCCCGTCCCCCGCCCCTTCGGCACACCCGACGCTGCTACCTCCCAAGTCCACCACCACGCTCGCCGCGCGTTCGACCGACGTGACCCTTGATCCGGCTCCTTTCCCGAGTGGCATTGCCCTCTCGAGGCCCGGTTCTTGAGTCAGCGACGATGGGCCTGTCTGAGCCCCGCAACCGCAAAGGGCTGCGGCCCGATGCGCGGGCGGTCGGCGCCTCGCCGAACCAGATCGGGTTCAAGATGCTACAGGCGATGGGCTGGAAAGAGGGCACCGGCCTTGGCCTGCGCGGCGACGCGCCGTCTGAGCACTTCAAGATCAAGGTGAAGGCCGACAGCGCGGGCGTCGGCGCCGAAGCGAAAGACATTCACAACTGGCGCTCGAATGCGGACACCTTCTCGAATCTGCTTGCCAACCTCGGGCAGGTCGTCGGCGTTGGGATCGTGCCCGACGTGCCCATGGCCGCCACCGGCACCACGCTGAAGCCGGCCGAGACGGCGGTCGTCACGCCGCCTCCCTCGGACGGCGCGGCCACGGGCAGCGAGTCCGAGCCCTCCGGCAAGCTGTCGAAAGCAGACAAGAAGGCCGCCAAAAAGGCCGCCAAGCAGGCCGCCAAAGCGGCCAAAAAGGCCGAGAAGGCTAGCAAGAAAGTCGGCAAGAAGTCGAGCAAGCTCTCTCAAGCCGCCGCGGCGGCGGCCACAACGACGGCAACGACGACGACAACGACGACGACGACGACGGTCACGACGACAGGGACGGCTTTGCCGGCGGACACGAACGTGCTGGCGGCCCGCAACTGGTCGCGGCGCAAGTTCCTCGCGAACAAGCGTGTGGCCTCCTTTGATGCGCAGGCGCTCAAAGAAATTCTCGGCGTCGATCCGTCCGAACCGCACTCCAGCTTCCCGTCGTTCACGGCCGTCCAGGCCATCGATAACTCGGCCGCGCAAGCCGCCGCCGACGCGCAGCCCCGCGAAAGCACCCACTTTGCCTACGACTACTCAGCGGACGTCCACCTCACCACGGGTCTCGGCGGCCTCGGCACGCCTCCTTCGGCCACAGCGCCGCGCCCCGGGGGGCTCATGTTCGTCAAGTCGAACACCGTCATTCAGCCCATGTCGGTGGAGCTGGCCCAGCAACAGGCCGCCGCCGCCGCCTCATCGGCATCGGCTACGGTCGCGTTAGTTGCATCGAAGGCATCCGCATCACTCGAGTCTACGAAACGCCCGCGTGAGACCGACGAGATGGGTGTGAGCGCCGAGACGGACGCGGCGCCGATGTCTAAAAAGGCCAAGAGCGACAAAGCAGCCAAGAAGGCCACCAAGGAAGACAAAAAAGCCGCCAAGGAGGCCAAGAAGGCATCGAGGTCCAAAGTATAGATGTTTTTGCGTCTTGCAGGTGATATCCCTTACTGTTATTTATTCGATTATGCAATGTCGCCCCCGATACCACCGGTTCATGATGCGGGCCGGATCCTGATTGGGACGATCTGGACCAAAGGCTGGACGGGGGCCTCGCCGAACGAAGCTGACAAGGCGGAGTCAAGGCTGATGGAGAAAACGGGGCTTGGCAGGCACTCAATATCTCCGCTCTATTTTTCTTTTGTTCGTGGTTCAGGCACGAGTCCGAACAAAGACATACGATGATACCTGCGACGATAGCACGTATCACCAGACTCTGGCGAGGACCTTGAACAGGCGTCATCCGACACTCTGCCCTGCTTGAATTCATCAGTGGTTTTCCCCGCACGGACGACCCCTCCCAAACACCCTTTCGGTTTTAACGATTTCACCATCATGACGACGACTAACACCTCGCAGCTGCCGTTGCCACTGACAGTGGAGTCGACGACGCCGCTGACGCTGCCGCAGACGGCGGCTATCCAGCGCGCGTTCCTTACCTCGCCAGCCGGCCAGAAGCTCAACGAGAACGAGCAGTGGCTGCTCCAGCACCTGTACCGCCACATCGAGTGGGTCTCCAAGAGCGGCGTCGCCACCCGCACGCCGCAATAAACGCAGCGTGATGAGCGCAGTACGGCCAGCGCAGCGGAGCTGCATCTCACTGGATGCCGGCAAGTGCGCCGGGCCGCCGCAGACATGACTGAGCCCCGCCGTGCTAGGTATCACCAACAGGTGATCCACACCCATGGACGGGCATCAACTGGACTCGTCTCTGCATCGCACTCTGCGGCGCGCTAGCCCTACTATTTATACCCAGCGTCTTGTCTTCTCGGACTGCGTGCACTGATTGCGTGCACCCTGCCCTCTCTCGTTCGAATCGCGATATCGATGTTTAACTTTAACTTATTATATTCATTTTAACGAACACGCAGGCCCACCCCGACCCAACACGCACACCATCCCCTCTCTGGTACCCCCCAAGGGGACTTCCACAGTGGCAGCGCGCATCTTCGCTCAGTGTCGGATGAGCTTGCCGGCCAGAGGCCGCAGGGGGCTTGCCCTGGATTGCGGCACAACGCTTTCGGTCTGACGGGTAAGGCCAGACAGCGTCGGATGCTCAACGCAGCATTGAGATCGCGGTTCACAAACTTGCTGTGGGTGGCTTCATTGCCGGGGGTGGCTTCATACCATAGCAAACCTCGGACGACGGCTCCCTGGCGCCGGCGTTGCCCGGGTTTCAGGACCATATTCGTCTGATCATACACCGGGGTCCTGCAGACCGGATCGACGGCCGTCGGCGCAGTCGGGGGAGCGCCCGCCCGGGTCCTGCGGACCGCTCGCAGCTTGAGTCGCAGCAGGTGATATGAGGAGGGGACTAGCCCATCTAGCAGGACGCCTTCCCCGTGCTCCGAAGCTGCAGCGTTGGGGGTTGACGCGCTCGTGCGGCGAGGACGACAGCGGCTTTTGGGCGCGGCAGGTAGAAGACCGGTCGCGGCCGGTCGCCACGCTCGTCATGCGCGAGATCACGGGGTGCGGGATAGCCCGCACCACATCGTTGACCGCCAGCACCGCCGGCTGCGTCAGGAACGGCCAGGATGGATTCGGCGCGACCTGGCGCGCTTGGTCGCGCTCGGACGTGGCGTTGGTGATGAGGAGGCCGTGGACTTGGCGGATCTGGGTCAGGTTGCCGATGTTCGCCATGGCCTGCCGCGTCAGTGCGCTCGCCTTAACATGGCCGGCGACCGCTGTTGCTGCTGTCGTGGCGGCCGTCGCCGTGGGCGCCGTGCTCGCCGTGGCTCGTAGGACGGGGCCAGGTCGGTGGCCGCCGCCGCCGCTGACGCGCTGTCCCGGAAGGCGCGGGGGAGGACACTCGGGCCGGCCATCAGTCGCGGGGTATGGATCATGGTACTCGGGGAAGAGGAGGTCGTCGATCGGACCCTCGCCCTCAAAGCCATACGGTTCATGCATGAGCGGCTGTGTTAGACCCAGCGGCGCCGCCCGACCAACGCCTCGTCGACCGCCATGTTCAGATCATACTTGGGCGGCGGCGGCGGCGGCGGTCACGTGCGGAGCGGTTCGGGCAAATGCGGCTAAATTGCGCCCCTTCCGTGGCCGCCGCTAGCGAGAGCTGCGCATCCCCGCGCAACCCCACCACCACACGGTAAGCTGAGCCTCGCGACGGCGAGGGAACGCGGGATCGGCGGCCACCACCAGTATGGCCGCCACCAGCATGGCCCGCCCTCCCCTCGGTCGCCCTCGCCCCAACGGCCGCCAGCCACGCGAACTGGATCCGGTGAGACGATCCGCGGACACGGAGGCGCCGGCTCCGCCCGTGGTCCCGCCGCGAAGGCGGCTGCACAAGCGAGACGCGCTCGCTGACCTCGAGGGATCGGCACGGGTAGTCAAAGACGGCGCGACGGTCCACAGGTCGATGGTATGGCAGATGACCGACTCGCCCGCATCCGCCGTTCCAGCATCTGCGCGTCGGCCGATCGCCGAGGGGCATCACGGCGGGCCTCATACCCCATACCGCATACCGTTCAGTATCAGCACCGTCCAGCATCAGCACTGTTCAGGATCGGCATCGTTCAGGATCGCCGTCACATCACTGGGTCTCTTTCCCGTTCTCGCTCCGCATGCTCGACATCGCCATGGGGCTCCCGGTTCCTCAAGACCCGCCCGCGGGCCGCGCCAGCGGCACACCGAGCGGCGCATCCGCGGCCGCATCGCCGGCCGCGGCGCCGTGGCCTGCCGCGTCCCGGGCAGCCGCGGCCAAGTCACCCGTCTACGGCCTGACGCTGGCCCAAGCGCAGGCCGTCCAGCGCTTCACCGTCTCGTACCTGAGCCACAGCGTCGGCCGCGACAAGATCAACCGCTTTGTCCAGTTCTTCGCCAAGTGGCTCGGCTACCAGCTCGCGCGCGGCGCCACCGACCCCAAGGCGCTGCCGTCGACCGCCGTCCTCAAGCTCCAGCGGCTCGAGAAAGCCGTCGCATCAGCGCGCAAGCTGATGCGCATCGGCCGCCCGATCGAGTTTCTGCAGAACGCGCAGAATGCGCTGGCCGTGGACGACCCGCTGCTGCGGACGACGGGCGTCGTGCGCGGCGTCGCGCAGGCCGTGTGGATCCTCTTCGACTCGGCGCAGTGGCTGCATACCACGGGCCTCGTAGCGTGGCGCCGCCCCGCCGCCGTCGCGCAGCGCGGCGCCCGCGCCTGGCTGCTGGCGCTCCTCATGGCCGTCGTTGAGGGCGTCCATCGACTCGCCGCCAACGCCACCCAGCTCGCCTACTTGATGCAGGCGGCCGATGCAGCAGGACGGAACAGCCCCGCCTCGACAGCATCACCCCCCCGACCGGTCGGCGCGCCCGTGGCGTCGGCGGCGTCGGCGGCGGCACCGGCGTCGGCGTCGGCATCGGCCCCGGCCCCGGCACTCGCAATGGCTCCCGAAGCCGCCGCGGCGTCGACGGCGGCGGCGGCCAAACCGTCGCCGTCGCTGCGCCGGCGGGCACAGGTCGGCATCATGGGCTCGGCCCGGATCGTCGCGACGCCCGAGTTCGCGCACGTGAAGCCGCGGATCACGGCGCTGCTCGCGCAGCGGCGGCAGCTGCGGCTGCAGCTCGTGCAGGATCTCGTGGACCTCGTGATCCCGGCTACGGGCGCTGGGTACCTCGCCGCGAGCGCGGGCACCGTCGGTCTCGCGGGCACGATCACGTCGCTGATGGGCGGCTACACGCTTGCCACGAAGTTGGCCAAGTAAGGATCGCGAAACGACGTAAAGACGGAGCGTTACGATCCGAGCGAGCAAAAACAGCGTCCTGCTCGATTTTTTTTTTCAATCCTATTCATGAACAGCAGCAGCGGCGGTAGCAACAGCAGCTGGCTGAACCTTTCGATGTGCGTTCTGGCCAACTTTCCTCGTCGATACCTCGATCCAGCGCCCGGCAAAAACGAGAAAGACTTAGCATGCCATATGAATAATGACAGAGAGAAAAACATTAGATGGCGGTGTTGAAGAGATACGAGATACTTTCGCCGTTGTGCGTGCGGCGAATGGCTTCGGCCAGCGTGCCACTGATGTCGATCATGCGGAGCTTGCGGCAGCCCGCGACCTTCTCCGCGGAGATGGGGTAGGAGTTGGTGACGATGAGGCCGTCGACGGCGGCGTTGGCCTCGATCTCGAAGACGCCCGCATCGCTCAAGATCCCGTGCGTCGCAATCACGAACACATGCGATGCGCCGCATCGCTTTAGGTGTTCTGCTGCATCGAGGAAGGAGTGCGTCCCGTCGATGATGTCGTCGACCATGAAGCAGACTTTGCCCTGGACGTCGCCGACGAGCGTAAGGCGCGTCTCGACGGCGATCTGCTCGGAAGGCGGCGGCGGGCTGCGCATGAGGTCCATCATATGCGCCATGCGTAGGCTCGTGGCCTCGCGGGTCTCGTTGTACGAGGCCGCGCCAATCTGCGACGGCGAGGCGGGGCGGATGGGCTCAGCGTCCGAGTCGTCGCCCATCGCCGGACCCATGCCGACGCCCATCGCGACAGCGGCGCTCGGCGGCGCGCTCGTCATCGTGGCGGCCGACCGTGGCGACAGCACGTGCTGGTGCTGGTTGATGGCGGTGCGCGTGCCGCGCGGCGCTTTGTGCGGCGTGCTTGGCGAGTCGGAGCGGAACTGCGCCACCGTGCCCGCAGGCCGCGCGTGCTCCTGCTGCACGTGGTAGCGCTCGCGGTGGATGAGCGCGAAGTCCATGTTCAAGCGGTCCGCGAGACTCGTGACGCGCTTGGCGCCGCCGGCGTTCTTGCAGATCACGACGCCCTGCTCGTAGTTCGGGAACTGCTCGCGGATGAACCGTGCGATCGTGGGCTCAGCGACGAGGTTGTCGACGGGCTTGTTGAAGAAGCCCTGGATCTGCGACGAGTGGAGATCCAGCGTGATGATGTGGTCGACTCCGGCGACCGCCAGCATATTGCCCACCAGCTTGGCGGTGATGGCGCCGCGCGGCTTCTTCTTCTTGCTCTGCTTGTTATACGGAAAATACGGCAGGACCGCGGTGATGCGGCGGGCGCTCGCGATCTTGCAGGCGTTGATCATGATCAGCAGCTCAAAGAGATGGTCGTTCGTTGACGTCGACCCGCTCTGGATGATAAAGACATCTTCGTCGCGGACCGAGCAGCCCAGGTCGACGACAAGCTCCTGGTTCGCGAAGCGCTTCACAGTCGCGGGCGCCGCGGGCAGACCGAGCCGCTCCAGAATCAGGGCCGAGAGCTCCGGGTGCGACGACCCACTGAAGCACTTGATCTTGCGCATGGCTCGCGAATCCTGCGGCGCCACGATGCCGACGTCTGCGCTGAGTCAGGGACCTTCGAGCGAGGGTCGGTGGGTGCCGTCGATAATGCCGATACGGCTGCGATGCCGTTCAGCGCGGATTTCCGTGCTTGCGTGCGAACCAGAATACCTTATGAACTCGTTGAAAGCGCCGTCACGATGACAGGATGGGGATTCTCGGTTCTTTTTCTATCAGAGCGGACGGAGTGTGCGGCAACGTGTTCCGATCCAGGGATCAAGCGATGGCGGCTCGACAGTAATCATGCAAACGGTGAACGATGGATGGTCCAAGCGTCGACCGCATCGTGCCGCAACCGCGGCCCCCTTCCCTTCCTCCTGCACCAGACGACCAGACGACAGACAAGCACGGGCTCTCGGGTTCATCGCCCATCTCTTGTCTCTCGTGCATCGTGTATACTGCGTGGCGCAACGGCGTCGTCCGAGGCGGGACCGCGCGTCGCTGGAACCTGCTCGTCCCGAACCAAGCGCCCTATCAAGGCGCGCGATGCACATGAACACCTCCTCAAAGACCCGCCGTCCACCCGAGACGAGCCACGGCGGCTGGGCGGGTGCGCCGTCATGTGGTGGCGGAGCATGGCGGCGCAGACGACCGGCGCTCGCCAGGAGGGGGGGGTTCGCCACCTGCGCAGATGGCGCCAGGGCAGATGGCGCGCCCATCCAACGCGGTCTCTGGCCTCGACGAGGCCTGCCGCGCTGGACCCTGTGGTCGGCCTTGAATTCGTCTTTGTTTTGATCCCGCCTTTGGCCGGACTCGAGGCGCGATGTCTCACGGCGACCGGGGACTCCGCAAAAGCACACGATGACGCGGCGGCAGGTGCTTCGGGATAAGTTTACACAAAATCTACACAAAACTCGGCGGAAGCGAGATGCAGCCAAAGAAAAAATTTTCAGGACTTGAGCGTCGCCATGTACTCTTCGACACCGAGGCTCTCATACTCGCTCTCGTCCCAGAGCCCGCCCAGTCCCTCCAGGACTTCCTTGGTGGTCGCATGGCCCTCTTGCTTGATGTCGCTTGACCGGGCCGCGCCGGGCGCGGTGGATTTGGCGGATTCATCGAGCGAGAATAGATCGAGGATCTGCTCGGTGTCCATCGAGTTGACGCCGGCGTTGTCCGCGTTAACCACCGAATTGGCGACGGACTGCTTGAACTTCTGCAGGCCCATGATCTTTTCTTCGAGGGTGCCGCGCGTGATCAGGCGATACACATTTACCACGCGCTTCTGGCCGATGCGGTGCGCGCGATCCATGGCCTGCAGATCCTTGCTCGGGTTCCAGTCGTGCTCGACAAAGATCACCGTGTCAGCGCCGGTCAGGTTGAGACCCAACCCGCCGACCTGGGTCGTAAGAAGGAGCACGTCGATACTCGCGTCGCGATTGAACTCTTGCACCATCTTGAAGCGCGCCGCATGCTCCGTCGAGCCATCCATTCGCATAAACGTGACGCCGGGCATATGCTTGGCAAACAGCTCGTTCTGGATCAAATCGAGCATCGTCTTCACTTGGCAGAAGATGAGCGCGCGGTGCGATGCGACCGCATAGTCCACGCCGGACAGGCCCGCCGCGCTGCGTCCACCGCTCGGACCGTCCTCGCTGCCCGACGCGTCCGAAGCGCCGATGCCGCAGTCGATGAGCAGCTGCTTCAGGGCCATTAGTTTGGGCGAGAACTGGATATCCGTGATGGGCGGGTGGCCAGGGATCGTGGCCAAGTACTCCTGCACCTTGGGATATTTGGGGTGATTGGGCTCGACGACCATGGCCGGGTGGTTGCACAGCTTGCGCAGGTAGCGCAGCGCTTGGAAGACGTGCTGGGAGCCGCTGGCGGTACTGGCGGCAGGGATCACAGCTTCCGCATTGGGCGCGTCGTCCGTAGCGTTGCCCGTTAGCTCGGCATGCAGGCGCGCGCCTTCGACGCGGCAGAACTCTTCGTACAGCATTCGCTGCAGCCCCGACATCTCGCAGTAGTAGTCCTGGATAATCTTGGGCGGCAAGTCGTCAAGGACATCTTCCTTCATGCGGCGCATAAGGAAGGGCAGCACCTGCTTGTGCAGAGCTTCGAGGGCCAATGCGCCCGCCTCCTGCTCCTTGCTGCTGCTCTTAGCGTCGCGACTCGCCTGGATCGGCTTGCCGAACCGCTGGTTGAACTGCGCCTCGGTACCGAGGAATCCGGGCATCAGCCAGTCAAAGAGGGCCCACAGCTCGAGCACGTTGTTCTGGATCGGCGTTCCCGACAGCAGCAGCCGATGGTGGGCGCGGACCTCGCGCAGCGCTTTGCTAAGCTTAGTTTTGGGGTTTTTGATGACGTGGCCCTCGTCGAGAATGCAGTAGTTGAACTGCTGCGGCGTGAACAGATCGATGTCGTTGCGCAGCACCTCATACGACGTGATCACGACATCGACCCCCGCGAAATCGCCCGCGAGGCGGCGGCGCTCCGCGGCGGGGCCTGCATACACGAGCGTGCGCATGAAACTGGCGAAGTGACCGATTTCAAACTCCCAGTGCCCGGTCAGGGTGGACGGGCAGACCACGAGCGAAGGCAGGTGCGCCGAGGCCGGGGTGCCTTTGAGGCGGTGCGTCTCGCTGCGCTGGTGGTGGTCCAACGCAAGAATACAGATCGACTGCAGCGTCTTGCCCAACCCCATATCATCGCAGAGAATCCCGTGTAGGCCGTAGCGCGCCAGAAACGCGAGCCAGCTCACGCCTTCCTTCTGGTAGTACCGCAGCTCGGCCTTGATGCCCGCGGGCAGCGCGATTTCCTCGATCTTCTCGGAGCCCGTGAGCTGGCCCAGGAACCGGCGCTCCGTCTGGCGCTTCTCGATCAGCTCCTCGCGCATGCCCACCGGGTCAGGCACGTGCTTCTCGAGAGGGATCAGCTTGACGAGGGTCGCAAAGATCTGGGTCGCGGCAAACCGGACAAGCGGGTCCGGATCGGCCATCCGCGACAGCACCGGCACGATAAAGAAGACGATGTACGGGATCACGTGGTCATTCAGCTCGTCCACGATCGCCATCAGACATTCGATGGCACCCTGGCGGTGGTGGCGGTTATTCGCGTCCGCGACAAACGGGATGACGAGGTCGATCACGCAGGTCATGACCGCCGTCGGGCAGGGCGCCGCCATGCGCGCCATCGCCACCGACGCAAGGTGGCGCAACACCGGGTGATGGGCGCCAAGGGCCGCGGTGACCGCGTTTTGCAGGGTATGCAGCACGCGGGGGTGCTGCGCCCCCACAAGTTTGGGGCCTACGACGGCCAGGCGGTCCAAGCAGTGCGCCACGCCCAACAGCTTCTCGCTTTGGAAGGGCGGCCCTTCGAGCCCATACAGCGCCGTCAAGCACGTGGTGACGTGCGCCACCGTGCGAGTCGGCGCAGCAGTGCTCGACCACGACAGCACCGAGCCGTCGCGCGGCTCGGCCGCGGCGTCTGGCGCATAGCACTCCAGTGGGTCCGCAAGCTGCTCCCGCAAGAGCGGCAGCTTGGTGAACACAGCGTCGCCAAAAAGCGCGCAGATCTCACGGTAGGCCGCCTGCGCGCCGCGCCGGACCAGCTGCCGCGCTTCGGTGACTTCGTTCGCGACCTCGGCCGCGTGCTGCGAGACGCTCGCAGCCTCGGCGTCGAGGCTGTCGATGGCCTTGTTGGCGCCGCGGCGGCGCTTCGCGGCCTGCGCCGCCATGTCTTTCTCGACCGCGGCCTGCATCCGGGACGTCATGACGATGCAGTCCTCGTCGCCCGGCAGGATCTCCGCGTCGGCGCCGTCGAGCGGCGGCACGGCGGTCTGGTCCGACGCAGCGAGGATCGCAAGGTTCGTCAGCACCTTCGGGACCGTCGGCGCGTGGTTGGGGTCGTCGACCGCAAGGTACAGCAGCCGCGCAAGGGAGCGAGCGAACTCGGCCTGCAGGCCCACGTGGACTTCCGCGCGCAGCGCCTTCATCAGGGGCTTCAGGTACGGCGTGATGCGCGCCACAGGCACCTTCGAGAAGATCCACGCGGCGGCAAGGGATGCGGCGACGCGCATACTCGCGGTATCGTAGAGCCGCTCATATCGCGCCAGCGCAACATCGATGCGAACGGCGGGGTCGTGCAGCAGCGCTTGTCGGTCAAGGTGCGGGTAGTACGCGGTGAGGTAGTCAACCATCTGGGGCACATAGGTGTCCTTAAGCTGGCGCGAGGTCGAGAGTAGCGCGTGGACCTGGCCGGGCGCCGATGCGGGCAGCGCGGGCACTTGGCTGATGCCGCCGGCAGTGAGGCCCGAGAGCAAGCTCCGACACTCCGAGCGGAGGATATCGACGGCGGGCACGCACTCGTAGAACTCGGGGTGCTGGGTGGCATCGGTCGCGGCGAGGCGGTCGAGCTCCTGGTGTACCATGTCGTGCCACTGGCGCGCCAAGGGTGACGCGTCGACCAGGGGCAGGAGCTTCAGGTCGAGGGTATCGTAGAACGCCTCAATGACGTGGGCGGCGGCGGTCTTCTGCTCTGCCCAGGGCGAGGCCAGGTAGTGCTTCAGCACGTCCATGTGGACGATCTGGCAGAGCCCCGCGTCGTCGAGCCAGCCGCGCGTGTACAGCATGGCGAGCACGTGGCCGAGCGCCTTGCAGCCAAGCATGCGGCCCGTCAGCAACACATCAGGATCAAGAACCGTCAGGTCGGCCTGCACAACGGCTTGGTCCACGAGGGTGAGCTGAAGCTCGGCCTCGCCGACGACGAGGGCGAGCAGGTTGCGGTCCATAGGCATGTGGACGGACATCGGGTGCATAATGATACTGCACCAGTGCGAAAACAACTTGAACATCGGCCCAATTTGGGCGATCGTCGCCTCGCGCGCACGTGTCATGTGCGTCAGCAGCGCCGCCCATACCGTCGCGGAGAGCTGCTGCAGATCTTCACGCTGCTCCAAGGCAAAGTTGCGAGCCAGATGCGAGAGCAGCGTGGCGGAGACCCACGAGGGCACCACGTCAGGCGGACTCGATAACACTAGGCGGTGCAGCGTCGTCAGCACGGTGGAGCGCACGCTCGTGACCGTGTGCCGAAAGAAGGGGAACAGCAAGGCGATCTGCGCATCGAGCGAGTCGCGGGCGTCGGCTTCTTGGCGGCGGATAAAGCGCTGCGCCACACTCGGCACGGCGACCAGCTTCGCCAGCAAATCCATCACGGCGGCCGTGGAGCTGCTCAGATCATCGAGGTCACGCAGCGACGACCAGAGCCTGGCGAGGATCTCGGTCTGGACGAACTCGGGGCCAAGCAGCTTCACGAGCGTTTCCGCAATGGGCGCGATCGCCGCAACGGCCGTCGTGCGGATCTCTTCGTCGGGCGAGACAAGCCCGTCCAGGATCGCCGCCAGCACCGGCGAGTATCCCGCCTCGCTATCCAGATAGCGGTCGGGGTCGACGCCAATCACCGAAGCAACCAAATCGGCCCGGGTCGCAAGCCAGTACTTCAGCCCCACGAGCCCGGCATGGATCTTGCCGAGATGGCTGCCAGGGGGCTCGGCTTCCTTTTTGACCGAGCTGCTCTCCATCAGCGCTATAATGCCCTTCTCCATGATCTGGTGGCACAGTGCAGGATCGCAGGACTGGAGCAGCGTGCCCAGCGTCTGAGCGGCGGTCTCGCGGACGGGCACAATCACGTGGTCGCCGACGAAGTCCGAGAACCGCTCGAGCGTCAGCACACAGAGCAGCCGGATCGCGAGGTCCTCGACCCACCGGGTCTGGCGCTTCGCGTTCTCGGCGGGCGCGATGCCGCGGCGCATCCCCGCCGTCTGGGGCTGCGTGCGCAGGATCTGAGCCAAGCCCTGGGCCGCGCCATGGCGCACCTGCCACGACGGCGAGAACAGGTCCAGCATCAGCTGCTCGCAGAGCCCTTCAAAAGGCCACTCCTCCTGCGACGCAGCGGTTTTGAAAAACTCGTCCATCTCTTCCGCTTCCTTGTGCTGTACCACGAGTTTCGTAGAAGCACTCTCGTCGTCGGCATCGCCTTCCGGCTTGATGCGCTTGACGCCATCGTCCGCGGTCGCTGAGGCGGCGGTTTCGGTGGTATCGGGCTTGCGTTTGCGGGGGGCCGCCGAACCTGCCAGCGCGGAGGCATGTACCGGCTGCGCCGCAGGGTTGCGTGCCTTCGCTTTCTGCATGCGTTTCAACCGGTTGCGCTCGCGCGCTGACAACCCCGCGAGCGCCGCGTCATTCAAGGGTGGATCTGAGGACGGCGAGGCGTGTTGCTGATGCTGCTGCTGCTGATGTTGCAGCTGCTGCTGCTTGAAATCGGCTTCGTCGAAAAAGTCGAGATTGATAAAGTTGTTGGCAAGACCGAGCTGCGCCTTGAGCTGCTTCTTTTGTAGCAATAGGCGTTCCTTGGGGTCCATATTGGTATCGGTGACATCGAACTCGGCCCCCTGACTCGCCAGCAGCGGACGTCCGTGCTGCAGCACGCGGGCCACGTCGAACTCGTTGAAACTGAGCATCGCGCTGGCATCGTCCTCGTCCTCGGCATCATCGGAGGTTGGTAATGTGCCGTCCTCCTGCTTGACCGCGGGATCCGGCTTGATGACTGCGCTGGCGTCGTCGCCGGTGCCCGCATCACGGGCAGCCTCCACGGCCGCCGCGACGTTCGGCGACCACACCGCCACGTTCTGCGCAATGGCATAGATCGCCTGGCTGGCGGCGGCGCGCGTCTCCCACGACAAGGAGCGCAGGTGCACGAGCACGCGCGCGAGCAAATGGTACAGATCTTCGGGATGCTGCTTCTGGATCTCGCCGAGCTGCTTGGCCGCGGTCGAGCGGATCATTGGCGTCGAGCCCGTGTGCAGCAGCAGCACCAGGCGGTCCAGTCGGGACGCCATTGCGACGGCGCCAACGTCGGCGGCAGCCGGGGATGTAGGCTGTGGGGAAAGCGCGGCGGGGCTCGCGGTGGCAGCGGAGGCGGCAGCGGCCTGCGGCTGAGAGAGAAGGCAGACGGGCGTCCGAAAACGCCGTGGTGGCGCTGCCGTGCTCGGGTATGGAGAAGAAAGGGGAGCGGCGGATCCGGCGATACCCACCGCGGGCCAACGAAGTGCTGAGCCTCGAGACGTCGCGTCGCACGGCGCCGTAAAGCTTTGGGCGGCGTCCGTCGGAGATAAGCGTGAAGGAGCGGGCCCTCGTCGCACAAGGATCGCCGGTGGTGTTGGGGTCTGAGCCACGCCCCTCGGCTGAGCCACGCGCCTTGGGCGTCTGAGCCACGCGCGCTCGGCGTCTGAGCCACGCGGGCCGTGGATGCGTGCTGTGGCGGCGGGCCGGCGGAACTCGGCTTATATAGCTGAGGGGTTGCTCGCTGGCGCGCGGCGCACGGCGGCAGCGGCGGCAGCAACGTGATGGGAAGACGGGAAAGGGTGGCCGTCGCCGTCGCCGTCGCGGGTGCGGGTGCGGGTGGGGCGGGCATGGAGCTGGTGCGGGTGCGGCCGCGGCCGTGGTCACGTCTCTGATGCGCGTCGTCTGTACGGCGGCACGGACACGTGCACACCGCCGCCGCGACGGTACGGGGACGGCGACCCTCGCGCTTGGCGGGCGGCGGCGGCGGCGGCGGCGGCGGCGGCGGCCACGACCGCGTCATCGAGGCCCCCCGGGACCGCCTCCCCGCAGCGCGCGGCCCTGCTGAAGCGCGGCGCCTGCCGGTCGTAGGCCGGGCCCCCGGTCGACCCTGCCGACCCGGTTCACCCGGTCGTGCCGATTTCCTCGTCAGGCGTGTCGGGCTCGTCAACGGCTATGATCGCGAACCTGTTTCGAAGAGACGGCAGTATGATAAGAATGATAAGATCGTTCATATTAACTCTGTTCATACTATCCATCCTGACGCGAAACGAAACGCCGTCGCGGCCGCACCTGCTCGCTGCGTGCTTCTCGCTGCTCGCGATAGCGATCGCGCAAGCTTGCCCGCGTCTCCCGAACACGACGGCGGGGCCATGCGGGTGACCACGTACGCAGGCGTCGGGCTGCTGTGCTTTGTGCCCGCGCCCGACGACCCCGCGACGGGCGCCGCGCCATGGGCCTGGTGGCAGGGCCACCTCTTCACGGCCGCCGGCGCCACGTTCCGGATCCAGGGCTCGCGCGCTGCCGAGCCGCCGGCCGTGCACCGCTGCTGCTGGGGCGAGGACGGGCCGCCTGCCTTCTGGGATGTGGTGGTCGCACCCAACGGGGATGCGGCGCCGCTTCCGATCCCATGGACCGCCAAGGCCGTGCGGCAACGCGGCGCTGGGGATGCCATCGCGCTGCGGCTCGGCGGGGGCCACGACACGGATGCGGAGGATGCAGGCGATGTCGATGCACATGCGCAGGGCCACGCACACGTCTCAGCCTCAGCTTCCGCATCGGCCTCGACGGAAACTGACGGCGCATCGCACGACCATGCTGCTCATGCCCAAACGAACATCACCGCGTTTCGATTCGAGCCGCAGACCATTCTGCGTGATGACGAAGCGGCGGCCCTCTTCCGACGGTAAGTCGACGCGAGTCGAACGCTGACGAGGCGATGCCCGATAACGCGGATGGCCGTGACTCACCCTGATTTCTATGCTTTCGTTGGGGCCATGCCATGGGGGGGAAACGGCGGATGCCAGCTTCTTTGCTCGGCTCGCGGACCAACTGCCGGAAGCGGACATTCTGATCCTACGGGGCCCTCTGAGCCTGGTGGTCGAGCGCGACCACCCATGAACCCGCGGCGCGTCTGTGGCCTCCCGCGTCATACAAGGCAGCGGCATTTCATGGCCGTGCTGTGATGCATGCCGCGACACGTACTGTGATGCTCGCCGTGGGCCGTTTGCATCACCACCACTCTTCATAGAAGATGGCGTCCGGATCAATCTGCATGTGCTGCAGATCGCGGATCAGCGCGTTCTCCATACTCGTCGGCCCGCACATGTACACGTGGACGCCGTGCACGGGCGTGGCCCCGTCCGGAGCCCGCGGGCGCGCCTGGAGGGCAGCGAGCCGCGCGGCGAGGTGCTCAGGCCCGATTCGGCCGGTCTCGACGCGTGTGCGCGGGATCGCGCGCCACCGCGCTAGCCGTGCGGCGGGCGTGAGTGCCGCCGGCCACTCCGCCGCCGCTGCCGCGGCACGGCTTCCCGGGTCCGCGGGGAGGTCCTGCGTCAGAAACAGGGTCGCGTGGGCGCTCGGCAGCTGCCGGAGGCACGTGTCGAGCGCGTCGAGAAAGAGCACGTCCGCGGCGTCGGCGACCGAGTACAGCAGCTGGACGGGCGCGTCGTGACCGCGCGCGGCGAGCGTCCGCAGCATACTCATCAGCGGGTTCAGCCCGACGCCGCCCGCGATCAGCAGCAGCGGTGTGCGGCGGTCGCTCTGCAGGACGAAGCCGCCGCCGAAGCGCAGCTGGAAGCGCTCGTGCGGCCGCGCACGGTGCCACAGGTGCTGCACGATGGCGCTGTATGCGGACTCCTGCAGCGCCAGCTGGAAGCGCGGCAGCGCGTGCGGCGCCGACACGAGCGAGAACCCGGCGACGGTCTCGATGCCCCGCACAAAGAAGTCGCACCACTGGCCCGGCTGGAACGGCGTCAGCCGCTCCACACCGTGCCCTTCATCGCCATCCGCGGTGGAGGACGCGACGCCGGCGACGGCCGGCGACGCGGGTGGCGCCGCCAGCGGGGCCGATGTGCGACCGCGAGGGCCGCGCGGAGGACGGTCGAGCCAGAGCGGGCTCCGGTCGGGGTCCGGGAGGACATCGCGCACGATAAAGTCGAACTGCTTGACGTGATGCGTTTCCTGATGGGCACTGACGAGCTCAGCGACGAGGCGCTGGGGCTGGCGCTGGACCGCCTGCGTCAGCGTCAGGTGGCCCGCGTGGCGATGGATAGCCGTGCCGAGCCGTGCCGCCGACCGCTGCATGGCGGCGAAGCAGTCAAGCGATCACAAGCGCCGTATCAAGCTTGGGGAAGCTTGACGAAGCTTAATGGAGCTTGGCGAAATTCAATAGAGACTGACGAAGCGTAACGAAGATAAAGAAGCCCTTAGAATCAAGACCAAGAAGCTTGCTTCCGCCTGATCGGGTCGGATCGGATCGGATCGGATCAACCACGTGTTTCGGAGATCGTCCAATGCCAGTCCAAGATTCGTTCACCCGTCGAACTCTTTCAAATGCTCAGACGCGATAGGTTTTCAACCAATGCAGCGGGCGGGTGATGCACACGGGGATTAGGTAATGGGGCAACTGGTGTGAAGAATGTACGGAGGATGTCTCTGATAGCGGCGATCATGGAAACGCTGGCGGAAAGTACGGCCGAGCGCTCCTACGTGCTCAAGCCCACGTGATCGTGGCCCCATCTGATTGTGACCCCATCAGTTTTATCCGTTCGTCTATGGTCGTTATACCACCTTTCCCGATGGATGTCTCATGTCTCACTCGACATCCTGCGGCGTTGAGGCGCCAGCGGCGATCTTCCGCATCAGGGTCCACGCGGCGCCACACACCGGCTAGGAAAAGGGCAAGCGCCGCGGTCGGCTGATCCCATGAGTCTCATGCGCCGCAGCACGCAGCACGCGAGCCTGGAAGGGGCTTGCGCATCACACTTGCGCCCACCGCCACCCTGAACGCGACGACGGCAACGCCAACGACGACAAAGGCGACCATCACTACCTCCACGACGCGTATTGAAGACCGACCGGCTACTCAGATCGAGCTCACGGGGTTTCTGTAGCTTGGCCACGATGTCTCCGGTGTCGCCTTCACGACCCGTCGCTCGTCAAGAGACCGCTCGTGCTTGACCGCTCCAAGGATCGGCTCGCTGCAACACCTCTCTCAGCCGCATTGGTTAGTCAAGATCACGCGACCGGCCCCGAGCTCCTCTCATACGTTCCTTACCGCACCACGTCGCCGACACGACTGTGCCACGCGGACCGCCATGACCCACGCGCTGGAGGCTGCGGTGCAGCGGCTGATCGCGGCTCGCGACGACGACGCCGCGGCGCTCCGCCACGCCTGCGACGCCGTGCTTGCCGCCGCGGCCGACGACTTCCCCGATGCGTTCTGCGATGATGCGGCGCTACCCGCCGTCAGCCGCCAGCTCGGTGCGGCGCTCGCCCTCGGCCAGGCGCGCGCCGACGACGCCCTGGCCACGGCCGCCGCCCACGTGATCGCCGAGATGGCCAAAGTCGATGCGCACCGCGTGCCGCTCGGCGACCGCGGGCACGTCGCCCCGCTCGTCGCCGCTATGGGGCACGCCGTCACGCGCGCCGCGGGCGCCGCGGGCCGCGTGGACGGCGCGGTCACGGCGCTCGTGACGCAGTGCCTGCGCGCGATCGGCAACCTCTGCTACAACGAAGACGCGAACCGCGAGCGCGCCGCGCAGTGCCCGGCGCTGGGCGCCGTGGTCGTCGGGCTCATGACGACGCCAGCACTGGCGGCCCTGCGGCCGCTCGTGTTGACGGCCGTCTTCAATGTGTGCCTCGAGCACGACGGCGTCCAGTCGCTCGTCGTGGACGCCGGGCTCGTGCCGGTGCTCGGGGCCATCTTTGACGCGAGCCGCGAGCAGGCAGTCCGCGCATCCCTGGCGGCGGCCGCGTCGGCGGCCGCGACGGCGGTCGCCGCCGAGGTCCCCGACGTGGCGCTCGCGTCGAATGCGGCGCGCGTGCTGAGCGCGCTGACGGAGCAGAAGGAGAAGGGCCGGCCGGCGTTCGACCGCGACGCGCTCGGCCCGATGCTACGCTGCATGGACGCGTGGTACCCGTACCTCCAGACGGCGGGGCGCACGTATGCGCAGTACTCAGCCGTGCTGGATCTGCTCGCGGCGATGATGAACGTCTTCGAGACGATTGGCGAGGACGGCCACGTGAGCGAGTCCCATCGCCGCATTTTGCAGCCCGAGCACCTGGCGCCGTTCATCCGGCTGCTGGCCCATCCGCCCAGCCACGGGTTCGGTCAGCCGCCCGCCGTCGTCGACGCCCCGACATCGACCCGTGCCCAGCGCCCGAGCGACGAGGAGACCGACGACGACGCGGAGGACGAGGATGAAGCATCGCTGACCGAAGCGCTGCTGCAGCTGCAGGAAGTCGCGATCGGCGTGCTGACGATCGCGAGTATGAGCGAGCAGAGCATGGAGCACATGGGCACGAACGCCGAGCTGATGGCGCTGCTCTCGGAGTGGCTCGGCATCCGCAACGAGCGCCCCGCCACCCCCAACGCCTGCACGGCGCGCCGGGTGATGTCCCCGGCACGCGTGGCGCAGCTGGTGTATGCGGCGCCGGACCGCGCCGAGCAGTACCGCACGGAGCTCGTGACGTTCGCGGCGCTGACGGTCGGCAACCTGGCGCGCAGCGACGCGTCCTGCGCGCGCGTCCACGGCCTGCAGCTCGGCGACGATCTGTGTGCACTGGCGCGCGACTGCCTCGCCCACTTCGCCCAGCACGGCGTCGGCCTGCCGACGCGCCACCTGGTCAAGGTCGTGCACGCAGCGCTCGGCGCCCTCAAGAACCTGACGCTCTACGTCGGCAGCCGCGCCGACCTGGCCAAGATTGGCCTGATCCCGGTCGTCACGGCGTTCCTCGCGCTGCACGACCTCAAGCCGGTCCAGTTCATCGGCATCGGCATCCTCAAGAACCTCGTCGCCGTCACGCCGCTGCCCGTCAAGGAAGAGCGCCTCGACGCGCCGCTGTACGAGGTGCTGACGGGCGAGCCCATGCACGCCGCGCAGAAGTCACTGTCTCTCGCCGCAGCCGCGCTGGACCTCGCCCGCACGCCGGCGGCCGCGGCAGAGACGCCATTCACGCGTGCAATGGCCTTCTGCGCCGCCAACAGCGGCGACAACGCGACGCCCGTGCGCAACGAGACCGCCCGTCTCGTCGTGCATCTCGTGCGCCAGTGCGCGCGCTACGACGCCGCGCCGCTCATGCACGCGATCGTCCGCGGCGGCGGCGTGCCCGTCATGCTCCAGGCCTTGACCGGTGCGCGCTACGCCACCAGCGCCGACGCCGCCGATGCCGACGCCGGCAGCCGCGACCGCCCCGGCAAGACGTACCAGACCTTCCCGATCGTGCAGAACGAGACGCTGGTCGGTGCCACGATCCTCGCCAGCTGCTGCGTGCCCGCGGTGCCCCTGTGCGCCGCCTACGGTGCGACGCTGTGGCCGACGCTCGCCGCGATCCTCACCGGCGTCCATGTGCCCTACCAGCCCGAGGATGAGGAGGATGATGATGACGCCGCTGGCGACGGCGCGAAGGCCAAGCACGACAGCGCCAGCCAGAGCGAGGCCGCGCAAGGGACGCCGTCGACGCCGGCCGACCAGAGCTATCCGGACCAGATGCGCGCCAACGCGTGCCAGTTCCTCTGCGTGCTCGTCGAAGCCGACCCGTCGCTGCGGCCCCGCGTCTCGGAAGCCCTGAAGCCGACTCTGGAGCGCGTGCTGGCCACGTGCAGCGACAGCGCCTCGGCGCCCGCGACCGGCAGTATGCAGCTCGGCACCACACCGCCCACCACGCCCTTAGCCCTCCGCGACGTGGTCCAGCGCCTCCTCTCCCTCCTCATGGCGTAGTTGTTGCTGTTGTAGGGATTATTGCTTTTATATCGTCATCGGAAATCGCGCGGCCCCTGTCGCCCTCCCCCGCCCCGCCAACCCACACCCACCCAATTCACGTTCCGCTCGGGATCGACTCAAGGCCTTTTTTTTGGAAGGCAGCGTGTCCAGCGCAACACGCGTACGCACGCGCGTGCCACCGGCGAAGCAGGCCGTCCCCGCGTGGTGATGGCGACCAGCGGGCCGCGTTCCTCCGCGTTGCGACGCGTGTGTGACTTCTGCCATGGCAACGCGGACACCCGCGTCGTCCGGCCGCTCGGTGTGTCCGTCCCCGGGGTTCCTGCCGATCGCCGCTTCATGAAGAGGTACGCGCACACCGACGGCACACGATGCGGTGGCGGGCAGAGTCGAGCGTCGCCGAGCGTCGCTGACCAGCACGCGGTTGATGTGATATTGGCAAACCAGCATGCGAGGCATGCATCGCAATCGGGCGCGTGGCAACAGGGCCGTCGGAGCCAGGATCTCCCGCACCGCACTCATCGACCAGCGTTCTCGATCGCCCGCCTCGCTGACGCGGTGATTCCCATTGCTTCACTCGATACCCCTTGAAACCGCCGTCTCCGATCCCTTCATTGAGGGACCGATTGACGAATTGGCCGAGCGGAAGCCACGCCAGCGATCGGAGGTCGGGTGATCGCCTGCGCTACGATCGTCGTCCGTGCGATGGTGACGCAGGGCACGGCCGGGCCCCAGCACCGATCACCCGCAGGATGGCGCTGGGCACTGCTGCAGCTCGGCCTCCTCGGTGCGGCCCTGCGCATGCCGACGCATGGCGCTGCCGCCGCGTGGTCGCCCGCCCGTGCCGCGCCGCCGGCCATGAATGAGACCTCCATGGCGACGTCGCCGTGGCTCGCGGACTTTGTCCTGCTTGACCAGACGACTTTGAACGGGCTCGCGCCGCTCCAGGCCGCCCCGCCGGTGGACGCCGTCGCCGCCGACGGCGATGCCGCCGCCGTCGCCGCCAATACCACGGCGGATCCCGGAGTCTGGTATGATGTGCCGCTGCAGCCGCCAGTGCGGCAGTGGATCTTTGTGCTGCAGCACACGCACACGGCCGGGGGCCGCGAGCCCGCATCGCGCGCCGTCGGCGCGAAGGCCGCGTCCATGCCATCACGGGCGTCCGATGCCATGCACAAAGCCGGCGCGCCGGCCAACGATGACGGCGCCGCCGCCGCCGCGTATCGCGCGCTGACCTCGTGGACGACGCAGTGGCCGTCCACAAGCGACGGCGGCCTCGTGCTGCGGCTGCTGCTGGACGTCCTGCTGGCGCTGGCGGTGCTTGAGGCGGCGCTGCTGACGGCGCTCGTCGGCTTCGCCCTCGTGGCGACGGGGCCGCAGCAGGCGGACGCCGGCGCCGACGCCATGACGCGCGCCCTCGCGGCCCGCGTCGAGGACGGCCTGCCCGCGGCCCTGGCGGACCCCGCGGCGATCCGCCGCCACCGCCAACGGCAGCGCTGGCTGGACCGGTGCCGGCGCTGGGGCAGTCTCGGGCTGTTCCTGGTGCTCCGCGCGCTGTGGACGCCGTGGCTGCTCGCGCTGCTGCCGAGCGATGCCGCGCGCGCCGTCGGCCTCCAGACCGAGGCGCTCGCGAGCACGGTCGTGCCGTTGCTCGTGATCGTGTCGCTGCTGCGGTGGGGATGGCCGGCGCTCTGCTACGGCGTGCCGCTCCTGCTCCACGCGGCGCGGTCCCAGGTAACCCCCGCTGGCAGCGCGAAGCGGGGCCGCTGGCCGTGGCAGACCGCGTCGCCCTTGTTGCCGCCGCATCTGTCGTGGCAGCCATCCGACTCTTCGTTCTCGTCGCCGTCGTTGCCGTCCTTGCCGATGCTGTATGTGGTGATCGCCGTTCAGTCGGCGACGTTCGAGGTGCTCGAGCACACGCTCGCCGCATTGGTCCATCGCGACAGCTATGCGCGGGACCGACTGCACCTGCTCTTGTCGTTTGAGATCGATCCCGCCGTGCCGTGCGCGGGGGCGCATGACGACGCCGCGGCGGCCTGGTCTGCCAGCGAAACCTGTTACCGCCGGCTGATCGCGCGCATCGGCCTGGCCGAGATGAAGCGGGACACCACGCGTCGTCAGCGCGGCGGCACGGGGCTGCCGAAGATCCTGCATACGGCCTGGCTGGGCGCCCGTCTGACGCTGATCCACGGCCCGCCCGCCGGTCCCGCCGCCGCGCACAGCCGCGCGCTGCGCACCCTGCAACAGCTCGTCGCCGGCGCGGTAGCCCTCGGCCCCGCGTCGCCGACCGTGGCAGCGCTGTCGCCGATGACTGCCGTGACGTCCATGCCGGCGACGGGCACGCCGTCCCTGTCGCCGCTGCCCTCGCTCCTCACGCTGCGATCGCTGTCGGCCGATTCAGACGAAACCCTGTTTCCGGCGCTTCCGACACCTCCGCCGTCATCGGCCGCCGCGTGGTCCTCAGGGACCATGCCCTGCGTGGTGTTGCTCAGCGCCGACGTTGTTCCTGCCGCGGGCGCGCTTCAGGCCATGGCGGCGGCCATCGCCGACCCGTCCCGCGGCGTCGCCGGCGTCCTCGGCGCCCTCCGCATCCACCGCCAGCCGTTGGCGGACGCCGACCAGGTCAGCGCCGGACTTCTGAGCGAAGGGTCCGCCTGCGCCTTGCAGACACTGTTGACCCCGGCACCGGCACCGGCACCACCGTCCCTGTCCACACCGGCATCGACTGCAGGAAAGGCCTCGACAGCGATAGCATCTTCCGCATCCGCCTCGGTGTCCCAGCCGCGGGACACGTCGTCACCACGTCTGAAGCCGCGGCTCGTCATGCAGATGCCGCACGGCACCGGCGCCTATGCCGCCGCGCATGCCGCGCCACCGCTGATGGTGGCGTGGCCCGCCGTCGCAGCCGTGCTCGCGGCCTATGAACGTGCCGTGCTGCCGCACGCCGCCGCCTCCCGGGCTTCCGAGGCAATCTGGCGCGCGCACCAGACCCGGCACGCGCCGCTGCCCTTGCTGCTGAGGCTGTTGGCCAGCGCCCCCGCCGCCGCCGCGTGGGGCCGCATCGCCCTGTGCCCAGAGGCCGTCGCGTGGCGCCTCCCACCACCACGCCGGCGCGCGTCGGATTCGCAGGACGTGGTGGACCCTGCTGAGTTGGAGGAAGCCGATCGGTCCTGCACGCGGTACACCTGGATGCAGCGATGGCAGGCGCAAGCGCAAGCCGGCGTGCTCGCGCCCATCGCGCAAACGGCCGGGCCGATGCATGACCCGGCAACATGGACGTGCGGGGCCGCGGCGCTGCAGGCGCTCCTCGCGCTCCTGCGCCTCGCGTGCGGCGGCGGCATGGGCGGCGTAGACCTCCCGCTGTACTACCTCCTGCCGGCGTTCGCCCGTGCCTGCGTTCTCGCCGGCCCCGCCGCCGTGCCGGTCGGCCTCGCGCTCGCCGTCTGGCTGCCGATGCTCCTGTACGTGCTCGCCCGCGTGCACGCGACCGGACACCACGCCGTCCCGCCGTCCTGGGCTGACCCGCGGCGCCGCCGCGGCGGCGGCAGCAATCACGGCGGCGACGGCGTCCACGCGTGGATGGCCGTCGGCATCGGGCTCCCGGGGTCCATCCTCCTGGCGCCTGCGCTGCGCGCCGTCCGCCTCGTCCTCGCGGCCGCCGCATGGGACTGCCGCGGCGTCGCGGGCACGCCGCAGCGCCACCAGTGGGCCCAGTCGCTGCGGCAAACGGATCTGTGGGGTGCGCTCACGACCACGCCGCCGGCGACGTTGTCGCCGCTGCCCTCACGGCCGCCCTCCCGCGCGCCGTCCTCGCGGGCGTCCCTGCGGACCGGATCCTCGTTGGCGCAAGCGCGCGCGCAGCGCCCGATGCGCTTGCAGATTCCGCCGCGCGGCGTGACGCTCCCCGCTGCGGCGCTCACCCCCTCGTCACCGTCGCCGTCGCCGTGCCTCTCCGCGGCGTCCTGGCGACACGCCGCCGCGTCCGACTCACCACTGCTCCCGGGCGCCGGCGCCGCGCGCACGGACCGCGCGGCGGCGCGGTACAGCACGGCCTCGGCCGCGACCGCGCTCTCCTCACCGTGGGCGCTGTCGCCGCTCACGTTCCCCGAGGGCCCGTACGGCGTGGCCGTCGACCGCGGCGTGGCGGTCGGCGACCTCGCCTCCGTCTCGCTGGCGACGCCGGTGGGCGGCGGGCCCTGCGCGGGCCGCGCCGATGCACGCGATGGGGATGCCGCGACCTCGCTGACGGATCTCGACCGCGGCGGCGTCACCCTCCCGCCGACGCCGCCGGCCTTGTGGTCGCCGAGTGCTCCGATGATGCCGATGACGCCGACGATGCCGATGATGCCGTGGTCGGCGTCCAATGTGGGGCCTGAGGGCGCCGCCGCTTCAGAAGCGCGGCCGCGCTCGAGCGTGGTGATCGTGCGGACGGACCAGACGGGCCGCATCGCGCGCACGGGCAGCTGGCGCGAGCGTCGGGACCGCTTGGCGCGCGGCATGGTGCTACGGAACGGTGCGCCGCCGTCGCTGGGCCCGCTGGTCTCGCCGCCGGGTGCCGCGGTCGCCACCGCGGTTGCAGCCGCCGCATCGTCTTCGCCGCGCCGCACAAAGCGACGGCCGCCGAAGTCGAGGCCGCGAGCCGCCGACCGCCCCGCCGCGCCTCGCGCATCGTGATGTCCAGGCCATCTTGTAAAGTCAGATAGACAAAAACGCACATACGTACGTACGTGCGGTGGCACGCCTGACGCGCCCCAGTCCCGCGTTCATTGGTTACATCACTATCATGAAGTATAGTAGAATACCGGAGCAAAGCATGGTTGCACAGGAGCACAGCCGCATGGCCCGAAGGCGGATGCAACCAAGGATGTCTCGCTCATCCGTGCCGTTCCGGGGAGATGGAGGAGATGGAACTGGTGGAGTAGATAAGACGATGAAGTCCAGCGTCACCGACGAGTCTACTGGGTCAGATCAGATCACGGAGGGCGGCGTCAGACCCGGAAGCGCATCAGGCCGGCCGAAGGGATCGGCGGCGACCGTATTGTCGCTCATGATGGCGATCTGCTGGTCACGCGGGAGCGTCGGGTCGACCGTCTGCAGCGCGGGCTGCGTGGCGGTATATGTCGTCGCCGTCGGGCGAGCGACGTCGGTGCCGGGCCGGGTGCTGGGACTCGGGCCGGGGCCGGGCGGGGCGTTGGGGCCGACGACGCGGGCGGCCGGTTGGACTTCCTGGAGCACGCCGCGAGCGTCGGCCTGGAGCCCAGCGACGACGAAGGTCGCCTTCGTGAACGTCCGCGTGACCGTGAACGCGCCTTGGCCGCCGTGGTGGTGGCCGCTATGGTAGAGACCGTGGCTGAGCGGGTCGGTGCCGTCGCTGGTCCGCGTGCCTTCCGTCACGGATGGCTCGACAAAGATCGGCGCAAACACGCCGTCAAGCTTGGCGGTGGGGGTCGGGGCGGACGCCGACGGCGAGATGGGCACCACCACGATCGGCTCGTCCAGCATGGCCGCCGTCGGCGCCGTCGGCGTGCCCGACGACCGCGTCGGCACAATCACGATGGCGGTCGCGGTGGGCAGCATATCCGCCAGCAGCGAGGAGGGTACCGGTGTCGCGTCGGCAATGAGTACCGTCACATCGGCATCCAGCGTCTCGGTCGCCGTCGACGGCGTCGTCGAGGCCTCTGCCGTTGCCGCTGTCGTGGTCGCCGCCGCAACCGCGTCCTTGTCCAGATCGACCACGATGACCGGCAGCATCGCCAGGCGGAGTTTCGGCGCGGCCGAGAACGTCGGCGGCGACGAATCCTGCGGCAACGCTTGCGACCGGTCTTGCGGCGAGGCCTGCACCGGGAAGTCGCTCGGCATCTCCGACAAGTCATCCTGCGTGCGCAGACCCGCGTCAGGGGCTTCGAGGGCCATCTTCGGCGGTACAGAGGCGTCATTCTGCTGGACCGAGAGGTGCGCAGGGACCGAGTCCGGCACGGGCGGCGCATCGTCCATCGTTTGGCTGAAGGACGCCGGTCTCGCGCCCGTCGGCGGCGGCGGCGGCGCGGCATCCGCATGGGCGCCGAAGGGGTTGGACTCGCCGTCGGTTTGCGGCAGCGCGTCCGTGGAAAACGCGTCGGGGCTGCTGCCGCCCGGAATCTCGCTGCCGAAGGGCCCGTTCAACCCCTGCTGCGCCAAGATCGCGTCATTGCTCGCCGCGTCAGCCGCAGCATGCGCGTCTGGCACCGCCGCGGTCGGCACGACGGTCGGCACGGCGCTCGCGGCATCCAAGGCCAACGTGCTGGCCGCGGTAGCATTGGCGGCGGGCGTGGTGACCGGCGTGATGATCGCGTTCAGCAACGACGACGCGGCATCGGTGGCCGCGGCATCGCTGGCGGGCGTGGTGGCCGCGGTGGCCGCGGTAGCAGTGGCGACATCCCCAGTGCCCGTGGCCGCCGGGGTGGCGGAGGCCGAGGCCGAGGCGGCGGCGGCGGCCTTCGCCCTCAGCTTCGACTTGGTGTCGTAGTAACTCAGGTGCAAAAAGATGCTGCCGCGGGGCTCGTCGCCAAGATCGGAGTAGCCGTCCTTGTCGTGGGAGGGGAGCACGTTGCGGAAGGTGGCGTTATGCTTCTGGGGATGACCCGAGAGCAGGTCGTCGTTCAGATCGATATGGACCTGACCGAGCACCGAGGGGCGCCACAGCCCGTTGCTGGCGCCCATAGACTCGACCACGAGCTTGTCGCCGCGGCGCACCGGAAACGTGAACTGGGTCACCGGTTCCTCGCCCGTCGCAAAGACGAACTGGTGGCCGCCGGCGGTGCGGGCCGCACCGCCTTCCGGAAACGTAAAGGTATGCTTGCTGTGCTCGTCCACCGTCATGGCGAAGTACGGCACCGGGTACTTGCTGGGCATCTCGACGCCGTCGGCGGAGATCAGCGTCACGCGCAGGTAGCCGTCGACAGTCGCGTCGATGATCGGGCCCGGGCGGATCTCCTCGTCGTCCCACGAGGAAAAGATATCCGACTCGGCGGGAAGCGCGCTGCCGCCGCTGCTACCGACGGCGTTGGTCAGGACCGCCGCCGCGTCGCTCGCCTTCTCGGCTGCGCCGTTTGCGACGCCCATCACGGACGAAATGACGCCGGCGCCGCCGGCGCCGTCGGCATCGGTATGGAAGGACACTTGCTGATTGAGGGGCGATGCGGAGACCATCAGGCCTGCCGCGAGCGCAAAGACGCTCAGCGCCCGCGGGCCCACAGACGCCAGGGAGACCAACATGGTGGCGGCAGGAGTGGCAGCAGGACCACCGGACCACGGCCCGTCGTTGGTCACGAGAGAAGCAGCGCCGCTCGCGGAAGCGCAATGCCGTAGAAAGGGGCCGCTGCGTCGTCGTCCTGTACGGAAGCTATCAGGGAGGTCAGTGGCGATCGAGGACCTGGCCAGTCGACATCCACCGAAATGGCGAGCGCGAGAGGGGGTATGGTGCGGAGTTTGAAGCGGAACCCGAAAATCCAAAGGGGGGGGCGGGTTGGGGCGGTGGCACAGAGAAGCCGCTAGTTGAGACGGAAGTGGCGGGGGAAAGGGTCCAGGTGTCGCCGTCCGCGTCGATATCAGCGAATCGGAATCGTTCTAACCGACGTCGATTCTCGAAAGAAGCCTATCGAATAACCTCGCCCATGTTTGTTTTCCTGTTGAGACTCTTGATTCCGAGGCCGGGCACGCCGTCTGGAGAGGCCCCTTGCTCGAAACCGCAGGCCCCCGCGCGGGCGTGCTCTTGATCCGGATTGGTTCTTATATTGCCCCGCGCAGAAGCGGCCTCAACGGATGGGCCACGGCGGATCGTCAAGCAGCGCCTGACCAGCGGAGGCCCGTCGCCGCAGCAGCTGCTGCAGCAGCGATGGGCCTCCGCGGGCCGGCGACCCGGCCCTGGCCGCCCCGTTTCGGGAACGCCTATGGAGGGCATGCGGTCCCGTCCGCCGGTGGGTGATACGGGAGCGACACGGTGAGACGCGGCGCATCAAGCGCGGGCCGAGCCCGCGCAGCAGCAGCACAGGCTTGTCCCTGGGGCTCGGCGCGCCTGTGCCGCAGTGTCCCCGCCGCGCACCTGGCGGCGCCGAAGCCATGCGCACGTCGCGGGGTCAGCGCCACCTGCCCCATGCAGCCTGACGGCGGGTCTCGGCGCGGGATGATTTGGGTTGATGAAAGAAACACCGGCGCGAAGCATGCGAGCGGCGAACGATGGTTGGCGAAGCAAGTAAGGGTCCTGGACCGACAAAAAAAAAAAAAAAAGCAATGAAAAACAGCAAAAATCGACAAAAATCGCAATACACACCGAGGAAGGCTGCCCCGGGGTATGGGTGGTCAGCAAGCCGGCGGGCAGGCGGACTGCGGCAACCAGAGTGGGGGCACGGCCGAGGCGTCGTGGTGCGCAGCCGTCCTGCCCGTGCTTGGCCATGGTCGCCGTGATGGCGACCGTCTGGGAGGGGCTCTCGACTCTCGGGCATGGGAGGAAGGACTGGCCGGAGGCGGGGTTCGAGCTCCGACGCGCCCGAGTCAGAGCAGCAAAAACGGGTCACATCGTCGCGAGGAGCAGCAAGCGGGACTGCCGTCAGAGGTATCGACAGGTCGGCTCCGGCCGAAGCGATCGAACGCGCCGAGAGGGACGTGGCCTAAGGGGTTGATCGGGGCGATTCGGGACACCGCCAAGTGGGTCGGACCCTGCCCGTCTACATCTTGCTAAGTGCTGCTTGAATCCTGGCCCGTGTCGGCTTTCAACCTCCATGGATGAAATGGCCATCATACAAAATAAAGGGGAAAGCATATGGCGGCTCGCCACGAGTGTATAGAAGGTCCGAACAGGCAACTTAATGAAAACGGAGGTTTAGTACAGTCAATCTGGGGATGATCGAGATCGGAATAGTTAACCAAGGGGCCCATGATCCTCTTCGACGATATCTCCATCATCGATCATCGGTATTTCAGCCCATGGTCTTGCGCTCAGCGCGAATCGGGGGCGCTGCTGGAAAAAGAACGAGCGTCGTCGGTGGCCGTGGCACGCGCAGCTCTGCTGAGGCCACGACGCCGCTCGGCTAGGCGCTATCTCATGGACCATATGGATCATACGGGAGTCGCCGTCGTCGATAGAAGAGCCGCACAGCGGAGAAGGAGTCGGATGCCAAGCAGCCAGATTAATAAGAAAAAAAAGCGATGCTAAAATCGCTATTTGATGATTCGTGGTCAAGTGTCCACTCAGGATCATCGGAGGGGGCATATCTGATCGCTTCATATCTGATCGCTTCATATCTGGTCGTTTTGCATATCTGGTGCCGCGTCTACACTGTATATCGTCACACCCCATCGACGATGGACAGTGACTCAGCCGCCTTTCTTGAAAATCACCTGGTTGGCCGATACCATGTTTCACGCCCATATTGGTTGGTGCCATCAACTGTGTGTCACCGACATTGCATAAGTATTCCACACAGCTGATGAACAAAGTCTAGCAAAAGAACCAGGCCTCCGTGCAGAAAGCTGAAACAGCCTCGTCGCGACAGACAGATGCAGGAAATGGTATCATCGGATGCCCACAAGGGACGATGGCTGCGGAATTGCAAACTCAGGGGCCAACCGCGCAAAAGGTAGCAGGCGCTGTCATTGTCCATGCATACAATTTTCTCTTGATGACGTCCGTGCCGAGGAAGAAAACGGACGCTACTCGGACCGCTCAGGACCATTTTTGGCTATGTTTCTGGCTTATGCCCACTGATGAAACCGTCATGGCGGCGGTTGCCGCTTGCTGCACGACGCTTCCGCTAAGCCACCCGGGATCTGGCCGTGACACGGAACATGACCAGAGAAGCCAGGTGCGGCGCCACCGCACGGCGACAGACCGGTGTGGCGTTGGGCACATGGAACGCGGCCGAGACGCTTTGTTGTGGGGCCCGCCACACGTGCTAGCGGTGCCTCCAGGCGGCCCGACGCACCCGAATATGACGGCGGGCCAAGCCGGGCAAAGGGAGCGTTCGTCGACGGCATCGGCGCCTTGTTTGGTACAAAACGCAAAGCGATCGATCGTCCTGATCGTAGCGTCGTCTGGGGCTCCGCTGCAGACGCCTAGTATCCTCTCGTATCCGCTCGTTCCGCCGCCGCCCCTCGCTGCTCGTTCGCATTCTCAGGTCGTTGCCGCTCCACACCTGCAGCACGCTTTGTATCGGCCCCGTTTGACGTCATTTCCCATCAACAGCCTTCCCAGTCTGCCACTTGCTTCGAGCCTTCTTGCTCCATCGCCGACCCACCTCCGCCGCCTCCCGCCTCCCGCCTCCTGCCTCCCGCCTTCCGCCTTCCGCAGCCTTCCGGGATCGCTTCCCAGTTGAGCGCCGAAGTCCGAAGCCCGAAGCCTCACGGCATCATAAAAGGCCGGCCGAGGTTGCTTACTAGAGACTGGTGACTATACGACTTGGCTGAATACTGCGTTCATTGTCCTCCCCACTGGTGATATTTCGATACCGTCAAGCCAGCCGCGCTTTCACTGCATGTGTCTGATGTGACACGACCCCTTTCCCCGCAGGACCACGCATCCCTTCGTACGCAACGTACGTGCTGTACGTTGATCCGCCGCCCCCGTTTCATCCAGCATTATCGTGAGTCTCGTATCGCCGATCTCGACCCGCCGGGGATGCGCCTTTCGTCACCATTGGCGGCCGGCGGCGCCCGTCGCCGCTATCGCCGGTCCACGTTTGGCAGCCTGGTAGCTCTGCTCGGCGTCGCAGTTGCTGTCCTGTGCGCCGTTGTCGACGCCGCGTCCGTCTCTGAGAAGGATGGCGGCGTCCACGTCTGTGCCGACTTTCCGGGCCGCATTGTCGCCGTCAAAGGCTTCGCCACCCGCCGCATCGCCTTCGGCCGTCTGCGCTCCTTCGGCGTGCAGACCGTAATCACAGACGGCGCCGCGTCCGAACCGTACGGGGCCGACGCGACCGCGGAGCCTCATCTCAGCACGGCGCGTGTCGTCGAGGATCCCGTCTTGCGGCCGTATCCAGAGTCCGTCCAGCAGAGGTCCGCTCCGCAGTCTTTGATGCCAGCCCTCCGACCCTCTATTGAGGTCACAGCCGCCACCGTCCGCGCCGCCGCCGCTGCTGCTGGTGCCGACACTAATCCCGCTGCTACTGCTGCTACTACACCGCCGGACACGCGGCTCTTAGGATCGTCCGCGTCTATCGGCAGCGTCGCTGAGTCGAATGATTCGGCGGTGGCTGCGCCTGATCCCGACAACCGTGATGAACCTCCATCGGGCTCCTCGGCCATGGATGCCGAGGATGTCGATGGCGAGGATGCCATCATGGCCGATGCCGATTCGGACGCCGAGCCGGCATTTGATGATATGACACTGTTGTCGATGGCAGAGCAGTCCCGCAAGGTGTTTACCAACACGACATTCATCATCGTGCGCCACGGCGAGAAGCTCACCTGGCCCGACGGTAAGGCGCCCTCGCGCGGTGCCAAGAAGCGCTATGTCGACGACACGCTCCTGTCCGCCAAAGGCCACGAGCGGGCGTTTGCCCTCGTCGGCTACTTCCTCCACCGCAAGGAGATGACCGATCTGCTGAAGGATCGACCTCTCACCACGATTATCGCACAGGCCTCGGACCCGCGACCCAATGCTGCGGGCAAGAGTCAACGGCCGTACCAAACGATTGCGCCGCTCCTCGCCGCGCTCACTGCTGCGGCGCAGACGCTACCGGTCTCGCCGGCTCCGTTCGGTCATGCGTCCGCGGCCACCGTCACCGGCGTGCTCCGCGCTGATGGCACCGTGGACCATGGAGACCCTGTGGACGCTGCCACCGCCGCCGAGCGTGGCGGCATTGCGGACCATGCCCCGGCGATTGCGAAGCTGCCCGTGGACCATTTGCCCTTCTTCAAGCGCGACCTCGTCACGATGGTCCGGCGCCTGCATGCCGAAGCTCACCGCTACACAGGCGCCACAGTGCTCCTCTCGGGGGCGCACCAGTACTTTAGGGAGATCGCCATCGCTCTCGGCGCTGACGCAACCCGTGTGCCGGCCAAGTGGCCGGGCAAGCGCTTTGACGTGACGTGGGTGATTGACCCAGAGGACCCGCATCGCTTCCGCCAGTATGCGCAGCGCCTGCTCTGGGACGACCGATCCAAGGTCATTAAACTCTGAGGTGAGAGGCATCCATCCGAGGACCCACCCATGCGATCCGGATCTGCCTCTGCTGAGGCCCTTGCGGCATCGTGCGGAGATTGGCTGCTTTTGTCAACGAATGCATCACGGTCAACCCACCTCTGTCGAAGGTGCCTAGTCGACAGGCCCGACGAACCTCTTGAACGCCTGGGCTTGCCGTCAAACACCGACCTTGCGCGCCGGCGCTCCTCCATCCGGCGTTCATTCAGTTTCGCGAAGCGACATCACATCAATGCGTCGCGATCTCTCGCCTGTATCGTCTTGACGCGCACGTTCGCGTCAGAGTTCCTATGTTTCTAGTTTCCTTTTCCATATTTTTCATACTTCTCGCATTCTATTTTGTTTCACATTTTTTTTTTTATATTTTGCTGTGGAACGAACACCGGGGTGACCCCCGCTCATGGCAACAACGTGGCGCCGCGGATCCCGTCATGCACTTGCCGTGCGCTGCTCGATCCTTGCTTCGCTGCGAAGCTTCATCAGCTCGCTCGACATCTGCTTCAGTGCCTCGGAGGATGTATACAATGAGGCGTGGTTCATTCAAGTATCAGTACATGAGGGGTGCTGACCCGAAAAGCGGAGCGCGGATCCGATCCCCTCGGGCTCAGTCGTCGTCCAGATCCATGGCCGTCAGCGCGCCCTCGAGCGTCGCCATCGCCGGGTCGCTCGTCAGGCCGGCACTCGGCTCGGCCTGCCACGACGGCGGGGCCGGCAGCGCGAGCGGCGCCCGGCGCAGCAGGCGCGCCAAGGCCGAAGGCGGGGACGCGGCCACCCCCGACGCTGCCGGCGATGCGGGCTCGGACACGCCCGACGCCCCGCGACGGTAGGGCACCATCGCGCGACAGCCGGCGCCGTCCACGGCGTCCGGCGGCATCAACGACGCAGCCTCGGACGCCGGCCACACCGAGAACGGCAGCCCTGCGCGGCGCAGCACGTCGGCCGTCTCGGCATCGAGCTCGAAGTCGAGCTCGATCATATCGGTGTCCGTGATGCCGCGGCCCTCGTCGCGGCGCCGTGGGTACGCCGCGTGGAGCGGGCCGCGCGGCAAAGTGGCGAGGAAGGCCTGGAGCCGCGCTCGAAGCCGCGGCGTGGCGTCGTACAACACGAGCTGGCCGGCCGGCTCCTGCGCCGTGTCGGGATCGTCCACTGCGGCGTCCGGGAGGTCGTTGTCCTCGCCGTCGGCGTCGTAAATGCGCACGACGCCGCGGCCGCGCGTCTGGTTGAGGGGTTGCGTGTCGTGCTCGCTCAACCCGAGGCGCGCGACTAAGCGGTCGAGATCGCGCAGGGTCCATGCGGCGTGCGCGCGGCGCCGCGCTCCCCGGCGGCTCGCCACGTCGTCGCTCTCGGCGCTCACGTCGTCGGTCCCGTCACGATCGCTCTCGCTCTCGCTCACCATGGCGCCGAGCCGGCGTGTCGGCGACGACGGCGAGGATGACGGCGAGGCCGACGACGAGGACGCGGAGGCAAAGCATCGGCCGCGACGGGGTTCGTGGCCAGCACGGTGCGCCCGGTCGAGCGGCTGGACATCGGTGGCCATGCGACGGCGCTTGCAGACGGGCGCCCAGCGGGCCCGCGGGACAGGGGGCTCGGCATCGGACTCCGAGGCCAGCTCCGAGTCAGCGTCCGACTCCGCGTCGTCCGAGTCCGAGTCGGTCGCCAGGCCGTGCGCGCGCTTGAGAGCGGCCGGGCGGACCGTAGGGGTCAGCGGCGCGGGCCGCGGGCATGCCGCGGGCACGGCGGGCGGCGAGGTCACGCTCGACGGCAGCAGGATCGCGGGCTTCAGCGGGGGTATCGATGGGGCGACCGGCGCCACCGCGGACGGCACGGCCGACGCCGAGTCGGTGCGGCGGCGCTTCGGATCGCGCCATGGCAGACCCAAGGACCGCGCGGCCGCAGCGGCCGGCGCCGCAGCTGCAAGGTCGTCTGAGTCGTCTGAGTCGGGCGCCGAGCCCGACAGTGTGGGGTCGGCGAGCGGCGGGCACCGCCGCGGCAGCGCGTCCGTGGCCGCGTGCGAGCGGACCGTGCCGTCGTCGTGGTCATCGCGGGCAGCCGTCAGGGCCGCGGCGTCAGCCGTGGCCGCGGCAGCCGACGCGGAAGGTGGCAGCGTGTCGCTCGACGGTGCGACGCCCCAGGTCACGATTGCGCCCGGGTGGGGCCGCTTCCGCGACGCGCACACGGTGCCGTGGGGCGAGGCCGTCGGACGGGCCACGGTCGGCGTGGACGCCAGGTCTGGCGCCAGCGTCGCGGGAGCGGTGTCGGGCGAGAGCGGCGACATGGGGTAGTAGAATGCAGGGCGGTTGTGACGGGGCACGTGGGGAGAGTGGGAAGCCGCCGCCGGGAGCCGGGAAGGAGTCGTCGGTGCCAAGCCAACCATTGCATGGGCCATGGCGGTATCGCGGTTTTCTGTCGAAAGATGCGTCGCCGGAGAGACGTCACGCCAAGCGGAGTTTCGTGGGTGGCGTTGAGCCAATGCGCACGCGGGGCGTGGGATGCCGGGATCGAATCAGAACGGCAAGGGGGAACGACCAGGTATCCAATGGGGAAACAAAACGAGGGGTCGACGATTCACGCGTAAGATGGCGCAGCAACGAGTTCAATCGAAGCGTCGTCGACCCTCGCAGGGAATTCCGATCGATACACACCACCGACACACGATCGCGGAGGTGAAGTCAGGCGCAGAAGGGGCGGCCTCGGGTTGAAAGAACGCGGCACGATGTGTCTGAGCCACAGGAGGTGAGAACAAGGAGCGGTGCGCCACAGGAGCGATTGACACACAGCGAAGGTATCATGCACAAATGGCGGTCGGAATCGTTGATGCCGTGAAAGGGGATGTTGCTACGCGCTGAAATGCGGTATACAAGGCTGGGACACCCAGCAACCAGCAGCGGGCGTCTACGAGAGCAGCGACGTCTGCATCACGGAAGCTTCTGCGGCGCGTGGCTGCGTTGGTGCTGTACGACCTCCCTCTACCCCATCACGCGTGCAGCGTGGAAGCGGGGTGCTGGGGCGATGCGCTTATTATGAGTGCGCGGCACGGTCATTGCAAGCGTCCGCAGGGCGCGACGCAGGGATCGGCAGCTCCGATGGCGGCGGCGGCGGCGGCGGCGGCGGCGGCGGCGGCGGCGCTCACGGCCCGCGGCCGACCCCCGCGGCGGCGTGCGGTCACCTGTGGCGCAGCGCTTCGGCCGGCTTCGGTCGGCTTCGGCCGCCACCGGCCCGACGGGGGACGGGGAACGGGCGCCGGTGGCTTGGGCCCCTCGCGACGCCCGGCCTTTCCACGATCTTCCCTCGCCGGCCCCGCGGCCGGCGCCCGCATGGGCACGCGCCATGGTCATCCGGCGGCCTCCCGACGGCCTTCCGGAAGGACGCGCCTTCGATCGAACCCCATCGCGGTCGGATGCCTGATTTCATTTCTTGAACAGACTCCCCCCCAATGACGAAGGCGCGTGTGTTGTGGTCGACCCCCGCGTCGATATCCATGTCCATCCCACCCCGACGCTGAGGTGCTGATGGGCCAATGGGGCCAACTGTATCAAGGAGGGTTGACATTGATGAACATGATTTGTTTTCCCCGTGTGCTCGATGCTCGGATCAGACTCATCCAGACGCACCCGTATGGGTGTGGAGCGTCATGTGCATACGACATTCGACATCCGACAGACGACGTACGACAGCCAGAGACGTCATGAACCCTGAACACCCGTTCACTGCCTGTCGAATCGTAGGGGGGCCTGGGTAATGTCGTCTAGCAGGCAGTGATGTGCTTAATGCTTTTTGTGTTGTAGCATGCGCTACCATGGCCGATGTGGTCTTCGTGGAGGATTCTGGTCATTGGATGAGCCGGGAGACCACATATGAGGCGCAGCCCGGCTCGGTGCCCGCGAGCAGATTTTCCGCAGTCACTCAGCCACGTGTCCCGATGGGATTCTCCCCGGCCTAGCGCTCGAAACTCCGCCGGGACGCCCGCACCCATGGGTGTCCCGCCGCATCTCTGGCGGGAGGAGCGCCGACCGCACGCCGCGTCCTGCCCAAACCCGCCTAACGGCGCTGCGACGACGGCACGGTCGCCCGAGCACCATACCCGAGGGGCTGCGCCTGAGACCGCTGCCCTGGCAACGGCCCCTCCATGGCAACAGCCCTCGCATGCTCCTCGTTCACACAGCACGCAGTAGGCAGCACACCGCAGGCAGCACGGGAGCCCAGCAAGCATAGGATAAAGAACGAGCGAGCCTTGATGGCACGCGGGCTCGAACTAGACGACAGCGACGAGCATGCTTCTGGCCACGATCGTGCATGACTCTCTTTCTCTTTCCTGTCCAGCCGCACCACTGGTTGATGTGCCTCGACGATTCGATACCCGACGATCCCGCTCACCCGTCTTCCTCCACCCGTCCCACTCGCTCGCGTTGACGTGCTTGCTGCTGCCCGGATATCCTGTGCTTTTAAGACCCCCCTGCGGGTGCTTGGCGTCCCTCGTCGCCGTCGTCTCGATCCGCCGTCCTCTTGATCCGTCGTAGCCGCGATGGCGAACCCGCTCCAGCGCCGCAAGGCCCGCTCGGGCCGGCGCAAGGTGACCGTCAAGGCCAAGAAAGACCTGCTTGCAGTCCGCCGCCCGACGACGGCGCTGAACGCGGACGGCGCCGGCCGGTTCTGGGACAAGAACCTCTCGCCGGAGGAGAACTACCGCCGCATGGGCCTGACCTCGCGTCTGCAGGGCTTCAAGGGCGGCTCGTCCATCACCAAGTCGGCGTGGGCGGCGTCCGTCGCCACGTGGCGCGCGGATGCGACCATCGCGCGCTCAGGGCCCTCCGTGCCCGCCGACCAGGTCACCGGTCTCGGCGAGTACAGCGAAGCCTACAAGCGTCGTAAAGCGGCTCTGGATGCTGAGGACCCCGACTCCGACTCGGACGCCGACGCGGACGCCGATCCGGCGGCCGAAAAGGCGGACGCTTCGAAGCCGGCCAACCCCTACTGGGCGCCGATTGACGAGCCGACCCCGGGCCCCATCGACCCCGCCACGCAGGTCCTCGGCCGTGAGATGTCGATGCGCGCGCACCTGCGCCAGCGGCTGATGGCCGAGGCCGATGCGAGGGCTGTTGCTGAGGCCGCCGCAGGCATGTCGGACTCGGACTCGGACTCAGAAGCTGGTGATGCCGAGGCCGACGATGATGTGACCTCCGATATCGGCTCGGATGTGTCCGAGCTGGCCTCTGATGTGGAGGGCGCTGCGGAGGCGGACGCCGACGCCGACGCCGACGCCGACCGCGAGGCCGAGAACCCGGAAGCCGCGATGGATGCCGCGTTCGACGAGTCGAATGCCGCCGCGCAGGCCGTGCACCGCTCGGCGTTCCTGGACCACATGGCGCAGCGCATCGCCCGCGTCCGCAAGTCGCAGCGGTTCGCGTCGACGCAGGAGCATCACCTCCTCAAGGCGCTCGTCGAGAAGCACGGCTTCGACTTTGTCGCCATGGCCCGCGATATCCGCCTGAACACGTACCAGTTCACGCCCGCGCAGCTCCGCCGCAAGTTCAAGCTCCTTGCGCCGCCCACCTTCGGCAACCACCAGCAGCGCCTGGCCGCGCACCAGGCCCAGCTCGCCGCCGCGGGCACATCCTAATCAAAGGCACCATTGATACTGCTGCTGCTGCTGCTGCTGCTGCTTCAGATGATAATGATCCGCCTCAGCCGAGCCCTGCTCGTTTCTCGTTCTTTCGCTTTCCTCCTTTTAATATTTATTCTGTGCATGATGCCAAGACGGGAGTTGATTGATCTTTGATACCGTCGCTGAGATGCGCGCGGTATCTCCGATGGATCATGGGTCACGCGGGGGAAGGGCGCGGCGGCGCGCCCCGACCGAAGAAGGCAGGCGGCCCTCGGCTGCCCCCGAAAAAGAGGCTTATCGATGGGCCAGGCGAGGGTGATAGTTCCGTGGGTCCTGGCCGAGGGCCGCCCGCTGCCGCTGCCGCCGCCCTATATACCCCGAGCGGCGGCGGCGGCGGCGTGTAGAGGCAAGACATCGATCCCATCGCCGCCGCGCGTGTTAGCGGTTGCGCCTTTCGTCGCGGATGATGCGACCCTCTCGCCTGCTTGATGGCACATATCGCCGTTCCTGGTTGCCGTTGTGGCTGTTCGCCCGCCCGCCCGTCCGCTATCGTGCATCTTCCATCGCCAGCGCGACGCGAACCCCCGACGCCCACGCGTCCGAATCTGACCGTCCGCTGCGGGTCCTCATCCTGCGTCTCTCTGCCACCACCCTTGCCCTTTGCCTGCTCACCGCTGACTGCCGCCGCCGTGCGTCCGGCCCGCGATCCCGCTCGACGTGCTGACCACGCGCCGACCCCGTGGGTCCATCCGCTCGGCCATCGGTGCCCGAACGCTGACAGTCCTGCCGCGGCTGCCGCCGATCTGTCGACCACAGCGCTCTCGGGACGCCACGCGTCGCATCGCTGCTGCGTGATTCTGCCTTCGACAGCGTCGGCGTGGACCAGCCCCTCGCCTCCACGCGTTTCGCCGCCGCCATGAGCATGTTCCAGGACCTCACGTTCCCTGAGGTCCTGCAGGACCTCCAATGGTAACGCGCTCTCCGTCGACGGCCGCGCGACGCGCGCTGAGCCACGGGATCTCCCTCTGCTTGCGCATGGCTGCTGGCCTGCGCCTGGCCGGTGCTGCGATGCGATGGATCGCTGTGACTTCCTCGTTCCAGCGGGCACGACTAGATGGAAAACGCGTTGTCTGTCCCGCATGTTGATACTCATCTCACTGCTCTGCGCTCCTTTTGACAATGACGACAATGACAACGCCATCGGTATTCTATCTTGACGTTCCCATGGGGTCATCGTGGGGGTTCCATCCAATGATTGGTGCCCATGGGTCGTGGCCAGCCGGTTCCTCATTAACATTCCGGATGAAGAGCTCATGTCGCCTGAGCGCATCTTTTTCCAGATCGAGCAGGCGCACTGGTATTACGAAGACTTTGTCCGCGAGGCGAACCCTGCGATGGCAACGATGAGCCTGAAGTTGTTCTCGGCCCACATGTTCTGGAACTGCGAGCTGCTGCAGCGGCTGATCGTCGATTTTCGGTCCTCGTTCCGCGATTTTGTCTATTACAAAGTCCGCGTGCCCGTCTGCGGCGCGATCATCCTGTCGTCTGATCATCGCAAATGTCTGCTCGTGCGCGGCTTCAAAGCGGGATCTAATTGGGGGTTCCCGAAGGGCAAAATCAACAAGGAGGAGGCCGAGCACCGCTGCGCCGCACGTGAAGTCCTCGAGGAGACCGGGTTTGATATCGCCTCCCGTCTGAATCCAGACCACTACCTCGAACGCACGATCCGCGAGCAGCGCATCCGCTTGTACGTGATTCAGGGCGTGCCCGAGGACGCGCATTTCCAGACCCAGACCCGCAAAGAAATCGGCGCCATCCGCTGGTTCCCGCTGACGAATTTGCCGGGCTGGTCCTCCAAGACCGTGGAAGGGCAGCCAGGCCGCCCGAAGCCGTCGGCCAACAACTTCTACATGGTCACGCCGTTCACCTCGGCGCTGCGCACGTGGCTCCGCGAGTACCGCCGCACGACCAAGATGGCGCAGCCGCTCATGCCGGGTGACGCCGCCGCCGCTGCTGTCGATGCCGCCTCGGTCGTTGACGCTGCCGCCGCCATCGATGCGGCGGCGGCCGGCGGTCCGTCCGTGACCGATCCCTTGATGCTCACCGAGGGGCCGCTGCTGCCGGGCATGAACAGCAACGCCGGTGCCTTCCCCGCCGACATTATGGGTGCGCTCGACGCGCAAGCCCAGCAGCAGCAGCAGCAGCAGCACTACCCGCAGCCGTTGCCGGCCACGTCCTCGCCGCAGCCACCGCAGCTGCGCGCGCCGTCGCTCATGGAGTCCCTGCTTAACTACATGGGCCAGGGCCAGAGCGCGCGCACCTCGACCGCGAGCCGCGGCCCCGAATCCGTCGCCGAGTCGACCGCCGCCGCTGCGACCTCGGCGTCGCGCTCGCCCGCTCAGAGCGTTGCCACGTCGGCGGCGCCGCGCGGACAGCTGTTCGACAGTCTGCTGCGGACGCTCGCGTCGCAGGACGGCACCTCCGACCTCGCGGCGTCGGCCGCTGCCGTCGCCGCCGGCATGCAGCCTGTCACCGCGCCCCACCGCCGCGCCTCCGATGCGCACGACGCGCACCAGCCGTGGGCCCAAGCGCCCATGCCGGCACCATCGTTCTATGGAATGCCGCCGCAGCATGCCCACCAGCATGGCCAGCAGCCCGGCCAGCCGCATGCCCACCAGCATGCCCACCAGCATGGCCATCAGCATGGCCACCAGCCTGGCCAGCCGCATGCTCACCAGCATGCCCACCAACATGGCCACCAGCACGCCGAGCAGTCGCACCACTACCCGAGCCATGGCTCTTCGCAGGGCCATCCGCAGGCGCAGCCGCACCCGATGCACGCGCCGCGCAGCGACCACCCGGGCCCGAACGGGGACGGCATGATGATGACCGTGTCCCTGCCGATGCCACCACCGCCGCCGCAGGGCATCCCCGCGTTCCCGCCATTGCCCCATGACGCCGCGCACGCTCACCAGCACGCCCACCCGCATCCCCACCAGGGCCACGGACCGGGATACCCAGCGCCGCCCGCCTCGACAAACACGTCGCATCGCGCGGGCCTCGTGGATCTGTTGCTCAAGCCGCCGACGCCGGCGCCCATGCTGGCGCCGCCGCCAGCCAGCCACGCGGCGGCGGCATCGTCGCTCTCGACGCAGAAGCAGCACCTGCTCGAGCTGCTAACGAACGGCGACGGTCTGGAGGACACGATCATGCTCAAAGGGCATGCGCCCGACGCGTCGGCCGCGGCGCCCGGGATGTCCAAACCGCTGATGTACGGCGACCCGGCCGCGTTCAACCCGACCGCCTACGGGACCAACCCGCAGGCTTACCCGCCGCAGCCCGTGGCGTACCCGCAGCCGCCTGCCTCGCAGCCGCCGTCGCAGCCGCCGCCGCCGCAACAGCAGCACGTCTACCCGCCGCCCATGGCCCACGCGGGGTACCCCAGCTACCCCAGCTACCCGTCGGACGCGTACGCGATGTCGGCCTCCCAGGCCTCCCAGGCGCAGACCGCCACGCCGCCGGCGCCATCGACCCCGCGCGGGCACCGCCAGCAGAACCTGCTCGCGGCGTTGGGGCTCGGCGGCGTCGCGATTCCCTCCGGCACGGCCTCGCCCGCCGCTTCAGCGGTCGCGGCCGGAGGCGTCTCCCCGCCGCCGCCGCCCCCGTCCGCGGGCTAAGTCGACGCCACCGCTTTCGTCGCCGCCGGCCGGCCCACAAGCGGCACGTCGCTGTCGCCGGTGGGCACGGCCGCGGCGTCAGGTCAGCCGCGGGCCTTGCCGCACACGCCGCTGTCGAGCTCGTACATCGCGGGCGCGGAGCGCGGGCGCGGCCCCCATGGCATGGCGCCCGAGCCGGGCTCGGCCGGCGTCCGCCGTCCCGTCAGCCGCAGATCCTCCTGGGACGGCGTCCTTGGATAAGCGCGTGAAACAATATTAGCCAGAACCATGTAAAAGTGTGGTCGTGAGGGGGGATGACAATGGGAAATGCGCGGAGGGGTGTGTGTGCTAGAGAAGGTGGGACGGCCCGGTGACCGCAGCGGGTCAGCGCAGGCGCGAGGACGCGGGGGAGGGGAGGGGGTCCCGTTTCGGCGACTTACAAGGCGGTGCGGCCCCAGTCAATAATCATCCAGTCACGGGTCTCGGGGTTGTGCGGGATCGAGGGGTCCACGAGCTGGGCCTTGGTGAGGATAACCATGTAGTTGGCGGTCTCGATGCGGTCCTCGTCGCCCATGACGACCTCGCCCTTCTTGTTGCGGTAGACGAGGATCTCGTGGGTGCTGAAGGTCAGCCCGAGCACGGGCAGCTCGTCCTCGAGCAGGATGGCCTTGCTGAGGTCGACGCGGCGGATATCGAGGAGCTGGCAGTCGCTCTTCACGTTGGCGGCGCGCTGCGCCTCGAATCCGGCGTGGAAGCGGGCGAACGCGCGCTCGGAGCACCACGGCTTGAGAGCGGCGCCGTCGGCACGCAGGTAGGCCTCCATGATGTCCGGAATCGTGTACTCGGCCATGTCCTTGAGGAATGTGTCCATGCGGAACGACGGGTCGACCGTCTGGAGCGCGCGGATGATGTGGGCCTGCTCGGTCTCGCCGAAGGCGCCCGAGCCGATGGCGAACCAGTCGCGGATGCGCTCGACCAGCGGGTGGTCCGACTCCTCGACCTTGCGGCGCATGGCCAGCCATGACTGCGCCACCGAGGACTCTTCCTGGAATTTGGCCCATGTGGCCGCCCATTTGGAGGACTTGTGCATCACGACGTTGCCGCCGGCATTTTCGTCGGGCGCCACGATGCGCAGCGGGTCGGCGGCCGGCAGGCCCGCCGCGGGCAGGGCCTGGGCCGACTTGGCCCGCCGCCGCGCCTCGCGCTCCTGCCGCTGCGCCTCGCGGACGGCCTTCGGCTTGTACTCCGTGAACAAGGCAGACGTGCTGTTTTCCGAGATCTCGCTCGACAGTGCCTTGAACGACTTGCCGAGCGCCTGCCCGGGCTGCGTGCGGAAGAAGGCTTCGCCGCCGTCGGCGACCTTGTTGGCCGTGAAGTCCGCCGCCGACGCCGCCGTCTGGACGACCGGGTTGTCGACCGTGATTTTGTGCACGACCTCGGCGACCTTGCTCGCGCCCTTGCCGCCCTCTTCCATCGCGGCTTTCGCGCGCTGCATCGTGTCGGATGTCGCGACGGCGTCCGTCTTCTCAGCGAGCAGCTTCACGTTGTTCTGGAAGTCCTGGTTCTCCTTGACCTGGCGCTTCACGGAGTCCACAAAGACGCCGAATACGTTCAGGTGGCGGACCTGCTGGGCTGGCGCGGCCAGGCGCGGCGTCCATGGTGTCGAGCAGCGCACCGCCTTCGCCTAGATATCATAGCGCAAATTAGCCATTGCGTCATTGAGCAAGAAAGCATACGTGGTGAGTCAGATGGATACGGGGATGCTATCCGACGGGATCCGCGGTAGGATGATCACGCCGCTCTCGCCGCATGGAACCGCCAGTGCAGCGCTGGGCGTCGGACTTACGGCATATCGCGAGGCAGACCACATGACACACGAGGCGCTCAAGCGCGGGCGATGCACACGTCAGCAGCCGTGACGAACAGGCGAGCGGCGATCCGGTACGAACGGGATCGACGCGGTCGAGGCTCAGGAAAAGGCGGCGCGGCGCGGAAGAGCCGTATGCAGCCGTCGACAGACGCCGGACAAGCGATGAATCGGGCGGGCAGCGCCACAAGGCGTTCCCAGGTCAGCGTCGAGCAAGGCGTCAGCCGCCACACCAAAGAACGAAGCGCCGTGTGCGGCACGTGTCAGGTCGTTCGGGGCAAGTGCAGCCGCGCGGCGGGTATAACTTCAGTATCAGCGGGGGTGAATCACTCCAGTATCAGGGGCGGGACAGAAAGAAAACACAGCGATGATGCTCCGGCGCAGGGGCAGTCAAGCGGTGGCGGAGGTGGCGACCCCCGTGTCCATCGACCGCGCATGCGGGTGTAACACGATGTCGAGCGGGGGAGCCCGTTCGGCGAGCATCCGCGCGTCTCGCCGTCAAGACCGCGTCCGTGAAGGCGGCGGCCTGCGATGCCGCGTCTGGTGCCGCCGACAACGTGGCGTCCTGCACCAAGCGCGGGTGTGTGCCGCTCTCGTGCCGTCGGCCCGCTCGCGCGGCTGAACCCTCGGCAGGGGTCGTGGCGGCCATGGCCGGCGCTGGCGGCCGCGGCGCGGGCGGCGTCGGCGGCGGCGACGGCGGGCGCGGGGTCCCCGTCGGAGGTTGTCGGAGCTTCTCGCGCCCGTGTTCAGATGTGGTGGCGTAGCCGCTTCTGGCGACTCGGGGGCGTTCATCACGACGGCCTTCGCGGCCGATCCATCCACAGCGACAGACCATCATCACAACTCTGGCGTCGCCTGATCGAGGGTATGAGAGAACGTGACGAGGGCGCGCCGGCGGAGTCCCTGTTTGGCGTGATGCTGTCTTCATGTCGGGTGAGCTGATAGGGAGGACTCCATCGATGCCATCGTTCAGGGTCCGTGGCCGATGAGGCATCCTGCGCGGCGGCAACGCACCACGCGAAAAGCGGAACAAAAAGCGCGGTCGCCTGGTCAGGTGGGCACTGGGGCGGCGCGCAGGCATCCACTCGAACGCTTTGCGGACGGAGTGACTCAAACAGACACAGACGGACACCCATCACGTCGCGTCGCGCCAGCAATGCCGCAGCCCGCATCGCTTTTTGAACCACCACGATCTGATAGAGCCCGTACTAGCGCTTCATTGACGGATCTCTCACATGTTGATCACCTTGCCTCACGCTCACAGCGGGCACTTCATCGCCTTCCATCCACTTCGGCGTCATCTTCCGCCCGCAGGCGCCGTCTCACCGGGCACGCGGTCGAGGAAAAGCGGTCGATCGATTAAACCCCGTCTCGCTATCCGATCCGATAGCCCATCCTCATGGCCACCGCGTCGGTTCTCGGGATGGCCGAAGACCCCGAGCAGGCCGCGCATCGCGCCCGTGCGACCGCCTCCTGCGCCGACGATCTGGACGCCGCCAGCGATCGCCCGTACGGCCGCTTCCAGTATGACGCAGCCACGGACGACGCGACCTATCGTGCGCAGTTCCTCGCGATGGCGGCCGACAAGCAAGCCCGTCTCGACGCGCTGGCGCGCTTTTCCGCGGCGCCCGCGACGACGGCGTCTCCGACCAATGCGGCGGGCCATGCGGCGGACTTCTTTGAGTTCTGCGTCGACACGCACGGCGACCGCCCCGCCGTCGAGTCGGTCGTCGATCAGCGGCCCGCATGGAGCTTCCGCGCGTTCGACGCATACACGAACGCCGTGGCCGCATGGGCGCTCCGCACGGGCCTGCGGCGCGCCGAGTCGGCCGCGCGGCCCGGCCGCGGCCACGCCGTCGCGCTCATGGCCGAGAACGCCCCGGCGTTCCTCGCGCTGACGCTCGGCTTCGCCAAGATCGGCTGCGCCGTCGCCCTCATCAACACTAATCTCGCCGGCGCGGCGCTCCTGCACGCGCTGCAGACCGCCGACCCGCACGCGGTCCTCGTGACGGCGACGCTGAGCGAGCGCTTGCGCGACGCCGTGGCGGCGAGCGCGACCGGCGCGGCGTGGGCGCCGTCGGGCGGCGTCCATGTGATGACCTTCCCGTCGGCGGCACCCGAGCCGGCGCCGGCGCCGGCGCTGCCGGCGGCATGGACCGCCCACCCGTGGTCGGTCTTTGAGACGGCCGTCGCCGACGTCAAGCAGCCGCCCCAGCGCCCCGACCCCGCGCTCCGCGCCGATGTCCAGCCGCGCGACCCGCTGTACTACATCTTCACGTCGGGCACGACGGGCGCGTCCAAAGCAGCCAAGTTCAGCCATCGGCGGTTCGTCGGGTGCGCCGTCACGTGGGCCGGGCCGTCGCTGCTGCGCGCGGGCGACGGGTACTACATTGCGCTGCCGCTGTACCACGGCAACGGCGGCTGCGTGGCCGTCGCGCCGTGCCTGCTGCTCGGCTGCCGCATGGCCATCCGGCCCAAGTTCTCGGTGACCCACTTCTGGCGCGACGTGCGCCGGTTTCATCTGCGCGGCGCCGTCTATGTCGGCGAGCTCTGGCGGTACCTGCTGACGCGCGCGCCCGAGACGGATGCCCCCGACGCCGCCAACGTCGTCGACGCCAACACGACGCCGCTGCGCGTGATCATCGGGAACGGCCTCGCGGCCGACTGCTGGGAGGCGGTGAAGCAGCGCTGGGGCATCCAGCACGTGGTCGAGCACTTCGGGGCGACCGAGATGCCGGGCGACTCGATCATCAACTACTTCAACGTCCCCGGCAAGTGCGGGTTCCTGCCGCCGGACCTCGCGGCGCGGCAGAGCCTGCGCGGCGCGAGCGGGCGGCTGTTCGCGTACGACGCCGACGCCGGTGGCCTGCAACGTGACGCCGCCACGGGACTCTGCATCCCCGTGACGGCGCCCGACACGCCGGGTGAGATGCTCATGTTTTTGCCGGACGGCCAGTATGACGGCTACGTGGGCGCTCCGGAGCTCACGCAGCGCAAACTCGTCATTGACGTGATGGAGCCCGGGGACCAGTGGTGGACGTCGGGCGATCTGCTGGCGTGCGACGCGCGCGGGTTCTATACCTTTGTGGACCGACTCGGGGACACGTTCCGCTGGAAGGGCGAGAACGTCGCGACGTGCGAGGTGCAGGCGGCGTGCATGGCCGCGGCTCCCGCGCACGTGGCCGAAGTCAATGTCTACGGCGTCGCGGTGCCGCACGCCTCGGGCAAGGCCGGTATGGCCGCGGTCCTGCTGCGGCCAGCCGCGCCCGTCGATGCGGCGCTCGCCGCCCTCGCCGCCGGCGTGCAGACGCAGCTGCCCGCGTATGCACGGCCCCTGTTTCTCCGACTCCGCAACGAGCCGAACGCGACGACGGCGACGCTCAAGTTCCAGAAGCAGCCGTGCGTGCGCGCCGGATTCGATCCGGCGGCCGTGGGCGACGACCACGTCTACTACTGGTCCCGCGACGCGTCGGCCTACGTGGCGTTGACGCCTGCCGTCTATACCGCCATCCAGGCCGGGACCCTGCGCTTCTGAGGCGGCGATCCATGCGCCTTCATGGCGCATCACCTAGCATGCGTCGGGTCCTGAATCGCATTGTTGATTCCTCTGGAAGCGATCGAGGCATCCTTCGATGTATCCATCAATAGACGTCATCGGTGTCACTTGATGCCATTTCCTGTTCTTTTTTTTTTTTGTTCCATGGAATCCCTTGCGGCTTCTTGCATAGGGCCGTCACAGGCGTCATCCACACACCCGCGAAGGCGAGGAGCCCGGCCTTCCTTCGCGCGGATGTCTGGGCAGGACGCCCAGACCGCGGTCGGCACGTGCCACGGGCTCCCGCCCGCGGGCGTTGATGGACGGTCGCGGTCCTCCTCGCCGTCCGTGTCCGCGCATGAGACCTTCGCCGCCTGGGCCATGCGCTTCCATTGCTTGCGCACTGCTCAGCCGCCGGCCGACCAGCATGCCGCGCATCCTCCGGACCCCCGCATCACTCAGCACCGGCAGGCTGCATGCCGCATGGCGCCTCGCGATGACGCCCGACGCGGTCGGCGGCGGCGGCGACCGTCGCGCCAGGCCCCGCCGCGGCATGCTCGCGTCTCGCCTCGTCTTGCCAGGCCATGTCGTGGTTCTCGACGCGCGCGCGGCTTATCGCGTCGGCTTGCTTGGACGGCGGTTGATGGGCGCCGGTTGATGGGCGCCGATTGATGAGCGCCGGCCATGGGCGCCGGTTGATGGGCGCCGGCCATGGGCGCCGATTGATGAGCGACGGCCATGGGCGCGCCCCTTTTGACGTCATAAGAGGGTGGCCGCCGCCCGCCCGTGAGCGGCGCAGGAATGACGTGATAAGGCCGCGCCGTGCCCAGCCGCGGCGCAGCACCCGCGGCTCGGCAGCCCACCGCCGGTCACGACCCCTCGCAAGTGCTGTACCAGCAACAGGCCCATGTCAAAGGATCACGGGGTGTGCCGACCATCATTCGGATGCTTCTGCGTCGAGGTCTATATAAAGCCGAGGGGGTGGTGCCACTCAGCGGTGATGATGTTGGTTGGACTCATTCCCTCGTCTCGTACAGAACGGAGGGACGCGCGTCCTTGCAGGACGAGAACACCAGATCCACACCATCACTAGCCTTCTTTCGCTTCATTCTCTCTCTCTCTCTATCTCTCTCTCTTCCCGCTTCTCTTCACACTTCACACTTCATACCACCACCATGAGCGCCAACGACAACAAGGACCAGCAGAAGCCGGTCAGCGAGCTCTTCACCGAGTCGTCCATGTACGACAAGGCCAGCGAGACCGTCACCAGCGCCATCTCGAGCGTTGTGGACACCGCCTCCAAAGCGTACCAGTATGCCGCCGACTCGACAATCGGCGCCGGCGTGACCAGCGCGCTCGCCAGCACCAAGTCCAAGGCCGAGGAGGTCATGCCCTCCGCCGTTGAGGGTGCCTCCGCCGTCGTCAACAAGATCACCACCACCGTGAGCGGCGCCCTCCCGACCGCCGTGACTGGCGCCGTCGCCAGCGCCGCCGACGCTGCGTCCAAGCCCGAGTCGAGCCAGCACGCCGACCAGGCCCAGGCCCAGAGCGCCAAGAAGAACCCCGACGCCAACGCGCAGGCCTCCGCCTCGTCCGACGACGATGCCAACGCCGCCCCGCAGGCCGCCACCCACGTCGACCTCCAGGGCCCGTCCGTCCCCTCCTCCGCGCCGTCATACTCGTCGATCGCCGCCGCGCCGCCCAGCGCCGACAGCGATGTCCTGACCAAGGCCCAGCTCGAGGCCCAGGCCCAGGCCCTCGGCTCGGGCGCCGGCTTGCAGCCGGGTACCGAGACCACCACCATCACCCACGCCATCTGACTTGCGAACGACGCTGCCGCGGCCGCCTCGGACGCCGCTGTCCGGACGGCGCCCGCGACTGCGCCGCCCCATCAGCGCCTCGGCCAGGTCCACGACGCGAGTCTCTATACGACCGGGCGCACGACACCCCCGCCGTCGCGTCTGCTCTGATCAAGGGGGTCCTCTGCGCATAGGGCGCCGTGCCACATCTCCTAGAGCGAGCCGGCCTCGCCCCGCGAGAGATGCCCCGAGCTCTGCGCTTCTGCATGCCCCCTGTCGGTGATCATCGTTTCCCCACTTGTTTATTTTATTTCCCTCTTTAGTGCTGTCAACCCAATATGTTCTACCATACTCGATTCGTGAAGAGAAGGGTCACCCACGGCGATCAGGCGGATCGAGCGAGGGCGTCATTGTCACGGTCGGCCATGGGCTGGAAGCAGTGGATGACGCGTCTACGTTGGCATCAGAGTATGCACGCTACGGCGTGGGCGATGGGAAATGACGGCATGGGTCGGGGGGAGTGTGCGGCGGGCGCAGGGGTTCATGAAACGTGCCAAGCCCCCCGAACCCGAGGTGCGGCGTCAGCCGCTCGCCGACGCTGTGCGCACGCCACCCAGTCTGTTGTTAGCGGCCGCGACCGTCAACGTCGGCGTAGCAGTGCTCTTCTCCACGGGCAATGCTGGTTGGGAGCCTATGGCCGTCGCGTCGCGTCGCGTCGCGTCGCGCCGCGGCGCCGCCGTCCGCGCCGCCGTCCGCGGCGCCGTCCTCGCCGCCGTCGCTCTAGCAAGAACATCGGGTCCCGCTTCGACCGCCGATGTCCTCATCACCGACGCGCACAGCGCCGAAGCCGGTTGTTCCCGATCGCTCCTCCGATCTCTGTCGTGGGCTGGAGTCGTCCTGGTCGTGGTCGCCGCCGCTGTCACCATCGTAGTCGAAAAGCTGCGCGACATGATGGTCGCATGCGCCTTCCGCGCCCGGCGCCCCGGCGGCTTCTGTCGCCCCGTCATCGCGGCGGCCGGCCGCTGGGGCCCCACGGGGACCCGGCCCGGCCGCGCCGTCGCCGGCCCCTCGGCCACCCGCGGCATCTCGTATACCTCGGACACCGTCAACCCGCTGTCGCTCGCCCACTACCCCTACCCCATCTACGTCGCCTACCGCGTCACGCCCTCCCGCGTGGCGCTCTCGTTTGTGCCGCCGGACGCGAAGGATGCCGCCGCCAAGACCGACACGCGCGCCGTGGCTAGCGACGCGCAGGTGGCGGCCGACACGACCTCGCTGGGCTGGGCCAATGTCGCCGTCGACGGGAGCCGTCCGGCCGCCGCGAAGGGCGACAACGCGGCCTTGACGATCGCCCACGCCGACTCGGTCGTGCTCAACCCCGCGTTCCGCAAGACGCTGTATGCCGTGCTGGCGGAGCACGTGAGCCGCGACGAGGGCTGGCAGAGCCAGGCCGCGGTGCAGGTCGAAGGATCGCTCAACCTCAACGACCAGCGCGTCTATGTGCCGTTCGGCCGCGTCGGCGATCCCGAAGATATCCTCGGCTGCGTCGAAGTCTCCGAGGGCCAGATCGTGCCGGCGACCTTCGAGCCGATGCCCACCTGGCGGCCCATGACGCCCTCGGGCGGCCTCTTCCAGCTCTCCGCTTACCTGCATCAGCAGCTCGTGAACGCGTTGTCTGCTGCCAAGACGTCGTCGTGATGCCGTACGATGCGCTCGAACCATGCCATATCACCTGAAGCCAAACCATGTAGAGAGTGTATGAGGTATCCATTAGCGTAGCTACAAAAAAAGAAAGAAAAAACAATATCAGAATAGATGCGGTCCGACTCTATCATCACAACACGGCGGTGACCGCCAGGATGAGGCAGGCGCCCACCAGCGGCAGCAGCCGGCGGGGCGACAAACGGGCTGAAGGCCCGGCAGCGGAGTACGACAGCCGCTGACGAGGGAGTCAGAACTGCTTGTAGTTGCCCGTGAGGGCCCAGGTGACGGTCATGACAAAGTTCTTGTCGGTGGGCGGCCCACGGCCGCTGAGCTCGCCGAAGAGGTTAAGCATCAGGTCCGTGGCGCCGTTGTTGCGCGGGCCGACGCCGTCGTTCATGCCGAACGCATCGAGGATGTAGCCCTTGACGGTCTTGCCAGTGGCCTCGTCTTTGAGGATCGCTTCCTGGCCGCAGAAGAGGCTCTTCGCGTACTTCTCGTCGCCGCCTGCTGCGTCCATCATCGTGGCCAAGCTCGGCGCGAACACGGGCCAGTCATCGGCATAGTCGATCTCGCACCAGCCGCGGCCGTTCGTGTAGTCCGCGGGGTTGTTGGCGCGGTACCACGAGCCGATGCCCGAGTTGTGGCCGCCGAAGGCGCCGTTGATGGCAACGCCGGCAGGAAGACCGTCCGAGCCAATCGCGGCCGCGTCAGCCTTGGCGTTGCCCACGGCCGACGTATCGATCTTTTCGCTCACGGCTTCGGTCACGGCCAGCGCGACCTCGGCCGTCGTCGACGGCTGCTCCTGCTGCTGCTCCTGCTGCTGCTCCTGCTGCTGCTCCGGCTGCTGTTCCGGCTGCTGTTCCGGCTGCTGTTCCGGCTGCTGTTCCGGCTGCTGTTCCGGCTGCTGTTCCGGCTGCTGCTGGTTACTCGAGTCGTCCTTGTCGGAGCTGCTAAAGTTGTCGGAGTCGCCAAAGTTGTCAGAGTTGCCGGACGGGTGGTCGTTGGTCTCAGAGTCAAAGAACGCCTCAGTAGGCGCCGGGGTCGGGGCAATCTCCGTGGGGGCCACGGTCGCCGTGGGTTCGACGGCGGCAGTCGCCGCCTCGGATAATGGCGCCGCCTCGGATGCCCGGGGCGCCTTCTCGTCGTCGTCGTCGCTGTCGTTAGCCAGCTGAGCGCACGCCGTCGGCCAGGCTTGGACCTCCGCGGTGCTGGCGAAGACAGGGACGCCGGACAGGGCCGCGGTGGCCGAGGCCAGGGCGGCGGTCGCCGTGGCCGGCACGGCGGAGGCCTCGTCGAGCGTGGTGGTCGTGCCGTTAGCGTCGACGTGAACGCGGCCCGAGAAGCGCGCGGGGTACCCGTTGGGGAAGGGACGGGTCTGCCAGTGGCCCGAGCGGGCGGCCGCGTCGCGGTCAACGCGACGCTTGAACTGGTTCGGCGAGGCCGCCACGTGCATGCCAGCGCTCATGCCGAGCGCCAGCGTCAGGGCAAGGATCATGTGCATGATGGACCCAAAAAAATGAAGGGCGAAGGAGGGGAGAAGAGTATCCGGGACGGGTTTCAGGAAATTGGAAAATCGGAAAATCGGAAAATCGGTAATCAGAGAGGTCGTCAACGCGACTATCTAGAATCGTAGGTCGGTAAATCTAAGTGAGAAAGAGGACGGAGGGAGATGGCGGACGTCCCGGGAAGTGGGGACTGAGGAAAGGATGTGGAATAATGAGGAGTTGGTGTAAGATGGGTTGAGGATGCGGGTCTCTACTACCAGGCTGTACTACCAACCGCATGCTCTTTTCATGCATCTCGGCTATCCCTCCTCATCATGACCCATCCCAGTCCGGGATCATCGCTATATATACGTTTTCGAGTCGGCGCTTTCTTGCGCATTATTAAGTCTGTGCTGCACGTGGACCCGCCGTCCGCACGAAAGTCATCCCATACACATGGTGCTGCGCTCTCGCGCGACGGGGCTGTACCCTACGGTCGGGACCGGCATGCTGTCCGTCGGCGCCGCGTTCTGCCTGATTCGCGCCGCATACCTCCAATGTCGCTGTCTCCGAAACATCGGCAGCGAAACCGAACACCTGCCACTCGGCACTGTTCCGCCGCGCGGCACCCAAAAGGCTATCGCACCACCGGTCGGGACGCCGCTCAGTTGGCTTCGATGGAGCCATCGTGGCGCCCGGCCGGTGGCGTGCCGTGCAGCACGAAATCTTGGCGGGCCATGATTTCTCCGATGCCATCCGCCGGCTCGACGCGGACACTGACACTCACGCGAGCGAAGATCCTCCTCGGATCGTCAGGTAATGGGGAAAGGAGAGGAGGCAGCGGCGTCCCGACGCGGCGCTGGTGCGAGTGCCGGAGCTAGTGCCGGAGTTGGTGCCGGCGCCACGGGCGCGCCGGCGGCCGGCGACGGCTGCAGGCGGCTGCTGGCCCGCGCCCCCAACTCTGGGGTGCCTTCGCATTTTACGTCTCCGACCACACGGCGCGTGCCGCCTTCGAGGCCGGTGTCGGTGCCGATGCGGATGCCGGCGCCCGCCGCGGCGTCTCGTACTGCGGGGGGCCGGTCGGTCGCATCACATCACATCCATGTTCCGCCGGGCAGGCCGCCAGCGCGGCCGCGGCGGGCGGCTGCGTCCGTGGACGTTCGGCGCGGATATGGCTATGGACGGCGACGCGACGGCCGCGGGCGATGCGGGCGCGACGGGACCGGACGTCCCGTCGAGTATGGATGAGCCGGCGCGAAGGCCGCGAAGGCCCGATGGAAGGCCGGGGAAAGGAAGGACGTGGCCTCGCCGACTCGAGACGGACGCGGCAGCCGGACCTGCCCGCGACCTGGCACCGCCCCGCGTCGGCGCGTCGCACGGCCGGTGCTGTACCACATCATGGAACATCCCATGGCCCGAGCGACGCGGGGCTATCGGCTCGCCGCAGCCCCGCCGCTGAACGCCCACGTGATGATGGCTCATTCCTGAGGTGTGTCAGCGAACACACCCGCCAAGGCCGAAAAAGTCCTGCCGATCGGATGCGGGTGCGATGCTTGAGGGGGGCGCGGCACCAGCCCACACAGATTGCCGTCACGTTTTAGGCGCGGTGCCGCACGATCAAAGAAAAAAACCTCAAGCGCGTAGTCGAGTATAACGCGTCCGGGTTGAAAGTATACTCTCGCGGGGATGATGTGAAACTTGAAATCCTCCATTGTCAGCACTGTTGTGACTCTTGGAAAAATTTCGTATGGGTTGACTGTCAACGCACGCCTCCGGGAGGAGCCTGGCTCCATTTTGCAATTTTTTCGTCCTCCACCCTGTCCCCCTTCATTCCCGGCATGGAAAACCCGCACTAGTATACCCGCGTTCCGGAACCTGCACGCCGTGCACCTTCGCAGGACGACGTCTGCGAAAGACTCGCCGGGCGCGCTTTTCTCGAATGACCTAAGGGTGGTCCGCGGGGATAAAAAAATCGGCGCGTTGCGCCGATAGTCCTTCCGTGAAGGACCCGTTGCATCTTTTCTATGCACGTGTCGTCGGGATATATACCTACTGGGATGAGGATGGTCATCATGTCGTCAATACGCCGTCTTTGTCGTTATTATTCTTGCATATCACCCATGCATATTCTCCGAACAAAATCGTCATGATGGATGTTCTCTCACGTGACCGATTTGCCATTTGACGGCCTTTCCATACAGCATGCGTACATGCATGCATGCATGCCGTCAAGGGCGTCTCATCAATATAAATACAGGCACGGCACTGTGAAGTATTTGGCCAACGTGAGGAACCACGAACACGCTGGGCTCCGTTTGTCCGAGGCAGGTAGAGACGTTTCTGAGCGCCTTCCAGAGTGCCAACGACCTGACCGACCCGCAGTGCACCGGGATGCTGTTCCGGACCTGCACGTGGGTGCCTCGTTCAGATTTGGGGTCCTTGTAACAGACGGTGGCTGCGCACCGCCGCGCGCTGGGCCTGACAGCTGGCATAGACCTCTCGTCCATTTGCCTGTACGGCAAAGCAGCCGTGCACCATCGGGTGCGCCGCGCTTTCCTCGTCTGACGGAACCTGGAGGCAGCGAAACTGTCGGTCTCTAACGTAAAACCGGTGGCCCAGAGACCCATGTTCATCGCCATCGACGCCTCCGTCACTTGCTGTACGGCCTGCTGCAAGGTGGCGATCTGCAACGCCAAGAGCCTCGTGGCCATGGCCGCGGCCGCCCTGACGTTCCGCAAGGAAGGCAATGACCATGCACCCACTCACTCTATGGACAGCGACGGCATCTGCCGTGTGCACAACAAGATTGCCGACGCCATGTCTACCCTAGCGGCTATCTTGGCGACCCAAAGCCCCTGGGCAGACGACTTGGATGAGTACGACATTTATATGAGACGACCCGGACATGATTAATTTTTCTTCATGGCCATGCAGCGGTCCAACGGTCAATACCTGGAAGCCGACCCGAAAACCATACGATGTGGAAAGCGGCATTACGGCGGCCAAAAGTAGACCGAGACATGGCAGCGCGATCTGCCCGATCCGTCGTAGCGGCTCTCGCAGGTCAGCTCCAAGAGTTGGAGGGGGCTGGGAGCCCGCCCGGGGCCTAACGGTGTGGCTTCCGCTGGACGCCTGCGAGTCGCCGTGGACCATGTATCCAGACTGCAAGTGCAGATTTGGCGCAAAAAAATTCTACCAACAGCAAGTCAACTGCGGCTTTAAGATGGGCAATGTCCCGGAAAACTCTAAAGGCGTTGTCCAAACACGATGATGGAACAGGCTCTTGCCAACACGGCGTCGCCACGCCGGTTCGGGCCCCGTGCTTCGATTCCCTTTGCAGCCGCGCTCGGGCGATGACGATGCCTGCGCTGGTCGGTGGTGGGCGTCGAGCGACGCGTGGTTCGCCCCCAGCGTACGGCCGAGCTGTGATGGATCGTGGTGGTGGTGGTGGTGGTGGTGGTAGTGGTAATGGTCGTCGTCGTCATTGCCATTCCGGCTGCTCTTTCCGGCAACGGAAAGGCTGTGGACGACGGTGGTGCACCACAGCAAGCAAGCCAAGCGACCGCCGCGGACGCCGGTCGACGGCGACGAGCAAGCAAGCGACCGCTGCGACCCGGGCGACAGGTGGGCCTGCCGGGCCGCGGCCTGCACGCCCCTTCCGCTTCGTTCTCTTGCGTGGCCCCTCCACTCGGCTCCACTCGCCGCATCGAGTGCTTCATGCATGGGGCCGCCGCTGTTCGCCCCTTCCGCGTGCTTTCCTGGTCCCTGCGGAGCGCTGGCGGGCGCGCTGGGCATGGGCATGGGCATGGGCATGGGCATGGGCAGGGGCATGGGCATGGGCATCGGCATCGGCATCAGCATCGGCATCGGCATCAGCATCGGCATCGGCGTGGGCCGTGGGCATTGGCCGTGGGCGCCGGTCCTGGTCCGAAGGCGGCGCCGCCGGATCGTGCCCGAGCGTGCATGCGTTTGACGCCCGTGGCGGCGGCGGCAGCGGCGGCGCCTTCGCTCGATGGCGTTTGGGATCGAGAGGACTGAGCGCGCGCGACCGACGCCCGGCCGAGGCGACGCCCGGCGGGCCCAGGGGCGTGCGACCCGGGAACGCCATCCAGCGGTCCCGTCACGAACGCGTGGAAGCGATGATGGCCGAGCGACAGCGACGGCAGCATGCGCCGCCGCCGGTCGCGGGCGAGGACGGGATGACAAGGCCGCCGCGCCGGTGACCGGGCGAGTGGGACTCTGGCGCGATCATGCGAGAAGGGGTATGCCCTCCGCGGGGGCGGGTGCACGAGGTGACTCGCCACGGGCGCCGCCACGGGCAGGGTCGCCGGCGGTCGTCGTCGTCGTCGTCGCCGTGGCCGTGGCCGTGGCCGTGGCCGTGGCCGTGGCCGTGGGTGTGGTCTTGTCGCAGCACCAGTGGTGGGCCGTCGTGGCGGAAGGGAGGACCCGGTGGTGGCGGCGTGAGGTGCCGGAGCGGCCGCCGCCCATGACTCAGCGCCCCGGCGACGCGCGCCCATCCGTCGATGGGCGACCCCAACGCCGCGGCCGCGCCGTGGGCCATGGGCCGGACAATCCTGACGAAGGGTATCCGCCCGAGGTCCAGCAAGGCCATAAGTGGCATCTTCGCATGGCGCCGGGTGGGTCCGCAGGCAGGGATGCGTCGCGGTCGGACGTGCTCGTGGCTCCGCTCGTCAGAGATGGGTGGCATGCTGCGCGCGCCCTCTCGGATGCCGCCGGCGCTCATCTCCTTGCCGCGCTCGCTCCCGCCGTCGCCATCGCCATTGCTGCCGTCGTCGTCGTCGTCGTCGTCGTCGTCTCCGTCGCCACGGGCATCCGTCGATCCTGATCGCTGATGCGGTCTTGGGCCCAGCGCAACCTTCCGACCCATCCTCATTGACAGGCGATCTGCCAGAGGGCGCCCTTTGTTCGGCAGCGGTTGGGATCGCCCGCGATCTTGCTGTTCGGTTCCGTCGATCCGCAGGCGACGTCACATCGGATTGTCTGGGCGTGGCCTCCGTATGCTCTGAAAGTAGACCACGATCGGGCGATCGAGTGCCGGTCGTAGACGACGCGGGTTGGGCCGTGATCCCAGCGATTTCCGGCGATTTCCAGCAATTCCAGCGATACCGTGCACCCCTTCCGACGCGCCAGGAGCGATCGACCGATTTTCCGCGTTCCGCCTCCATCCCCTCCCCAGCGTATGGACGATCGCTGAACGATCTGGCGGTTGCTGTCGACGAGGGCTGCCTGTGATCGCGCTTCTGATCACTGGTTTCTCGCCGAGCCAGGATCAACGGCTCGAAGATCAACGGCTTGCAGCTCGAACCGTGGCAACGCATCGAGCCGTGCAGCGCCCCCCGTTTAGAGTCCTGGCGACCGTCATCGCACGCATCAGCAGCCCACCGGCCGTGGCGGCTGCGACCCAACGACCCGAGACGCGCGTGTCCGCGACGACCGGCAGGCGCGGCAGGCCCGGGCCTTACCGGGGCTCGGTGCGCCCTCTGCGGCGGGCCCCACGGACCGTTGTGCCGCCGACTACTGCTGCCTGATCTGATCCCTTTGCTGCCGCCACCGCCGTCGCCGTCGCTATCGCCACGACTGCCGCTGCCGCTGCCGCTGCCGTCGTCGTCCTCGTCGTCGCGGCGACGCCGCCTTCGGAGCCTCGCCACAACGCCATTCACGGCGGTGACGGACGGTCGACGGCGCTCGGTCCTCGCCTCATGCCCGCCATGGCTAACGAGGACGGCTCCGGCCACAGCGACCCCGTCGCCGTCGCCGTCGCAGCCGCCCCCGCGGCGGCGCCGCCGCCAAACGCCCTCCATGGCGATCCGCCACCGCCCGTCTCGGCCCTGTCCCGCGCCCTCAAGTCCAACGGCTGCGGCGGTCCCGCGGCGATCGGGGTCGCGAACGGCCTCACCAACGGCAGCGCCGCTGGCCACGCCGCCGCCGACCGGGCAGGCCGCTGGCACGGCCAGCCGCCGCCCTCACCGCCCTCGACCTCCTCCACGGCCGACGAGACGCCGCTGCCGTCTTCTCGGCGCGGCGGGAAGCGCGCCGGCCTCCTCGCCTCCTCGGCGTCCGCGCTGCCGACGGCGCCCGTGACGGCCGCGCTGGCGGCACCCGTCGCGGGCGCAGGCCTGCGGTCGGCGCGCCGGGCGAGTGACACGATGGCGCTGCACGACGCGCGCGCCAAGCCGCCCGCCCACCGCCGTGCCCGCGATGCGCGCGCCAGCCGGTCGGGCGGCACGCGCTCGCCGCCCTCGGGCGCCGCTGCCCCTCCCGGCTCGGCCGCGCGCTCGGCCTCAGCGGCCCCGACGAGCGGTGGGGGCGGCGCTGGGACCGCGTCGCCGTCGGTTGCATCGACGCTGCTCCGGTTCATTGTGCCGCTGCGGCTGCCGATGAGTCCGACGGCGGTCCGCGCGCTGCCGCCGTCGGCGTCGTCGTCGGAGACGCTCGAGGGAGCCTATGCGACCCACGGTCACGGCTATAGCCACGCCAGCTCGCTGCCGTCCTCAGAAGTGAGCCATGCGGGCTCCCTCACGGGCGGCGGATCGCCGCTGCTGGCTAGCGTGACGCTGCCGCCGCCGCTGCACGGCGCCGTCGGCGATCTGGACGGCCGTAGCCTCCTCCATGACGACGACGACGGCGACGACGAGGATGATGGCGACGCGGACGAGGCCTACGAAGGCCATGACCGCGTGCCTGCGCGGATCCGCGGCGACGATGACATGGACGGCCGCTTGGCCCACTCGAACCACCATCATCATCACCACCACCATCACCCGCGCGCCAGCCAGCCCGAGGACGGGCCCGTGGTGCCCGTCACGTATCACTTGAACGAGTGCGACGAAGCCTCGCTCTCCAAGCTTCGCCGGCACCGCCACTCGCTCTCCGAGATCGAGCTGCCCCCGGCGACGGCGCGGCGGCTGCAAGGCACGCATGCGCCGTCGCCCGCCATTCCGATGGCCGGCGGCGAGCGCGGCGACCGTGGCGAGCGCGCTGAGCGGCCCTGGGCCTCCCGCGTTGGCAGCGAGGGCGCCCACGACCCGCCAGGCGGCCCGCTCTCCTCGTCGCTCCCGCCGCACGCGTTCCGCGACTTTGCGCTGCTTCGGCCAACGCCGTCGGCGCAGTCCCAGATGCTCGAGGCCCTCGGCGCCGTCGCCGCCATGACCACGTCGTCGCCGTCGTCGCCCAAGACGGTCAAGCCGTCCGCCAAGCCCGCGCCCGACCTGAGCGCCCTCTATGATGCGATGTACGAGGTGCGCCACGCCGACGACGGCCACGACGGGCGCGGCGGCGGCGGCAACACCCTCGACCTCGGGCGGGCGGGCGACGGGATGCATGGCGCGGGCGCCGGCGCGGGCGCCACGGACGCGGTGGCGTCCACGTCCAGCCTCCGTCGGCCGTCCATCACGCTCATCTTTGAAAAGGGCACCGACATGCAGCTCATCTCCCACGAGATCGATCTCAACCTCGGCCACCGGACCGCCGACGCTCATCACATGGCGTGTCGTCGGGCGTCCGCCACGCCGCTCGCCAACGACGCCCCTGACAGCTTGGACGACGAGGCCGATGGCGACGCGGCGGCGGGGACCGACGATGGCCGTGACGAAGAGGACGAGGACGATGATGCGGCCGAGACGGGCGATGATCTCACCGATTTGGGCGTCAACGGGATCCTTCTTGGCGACATGGAGCTCGCCCACCACGTTCAGGACGACGACGGGCTCGCGGTGGCGACCGGCGCCTTTGGCCGCGCGGCGGCGGCGTCCGACAGCGCCGATGGCGATGGTGACGTTGACGGCGACGTGACCGCGTCGCCGCCGTCGTCCTCGTCCTCGTCCGCCGGATCCGACTCCGACTCCGACTCCGACTCCGACTCCGACTCCGCCCTTGGCGATGCCGTCCGTGACGACCGCGTCGCCGTGGCCGTCGACGTCGTGATGTACGCGCGCCCCGCCGGCGCGGACGCCGCCACTGCCGCCGCGGCCGCCGTGGTCCCCGACGACGCTGCCGGCGACCACGACGCCGATGCGGAGGCCACCGTGGACGCGGAGGCGGCGCTTTCGGGCAGCGACACTCGCTGCCAGCAGGCTGGCAGCGAGTCGCGCCGCGAGGCGGACCCGACCGTCGTTCCGACGACCGACGGCGCCGCGGCCGCGGCGGCCGCCGTCAGCGCCCGACACCCTCTCCAGACGGCGCCGCTTGTCACGACGGGACTCGCGCCCGAGGCGATGAGCGCCCTCGACCCGCTGTCCTCCGTCACTCTCGTCCCGGCCGACCACGAGCTGACGACGCTGGCGGACCATGCAGCGGCCGAGGGCCCGGCGTCGGCAACGCCGGCGTCCGTGCCGGCGTCGGCCGATCATGAGCACGCGGCGAGCCTCGATGCGGCCGGGGACGCGCCTCTGGCCGACGCCGCGCCGCCGCGGCTCCACATCGCGGCGGCGACGGACGGCGCGCCCGCCGACGGGCCGCCGGTCACAACGACCGGCACCGAGTCCGCCGCATCCTCGGCGACCCTCGCGCCGGCCTCCGCGCCGGACGGGAGCCCGCTGCCCGGCCTGGACCCGGCCCGCGACAAAGCGTGGATGCCGGCCGTGCCGTCGGTCGTGCCCGAGCACGGGGTGGTGACCGATGTGCCGCTGCCGCCCGCGGCGGCGGCGCCGGGGCCCGCGCTCTCGCCCGCGGTGGCGGCCGCCGTGGCGTTGTCGCCCGTGCCGGCCCTGGTGGCCGAGCTCGTGCTGGACGTCGAGACGCCGCCGCTGTTGCCGTTGGGGCCCAACGCCGCCGCCGCCGCCGCGCTCGTGTTGGGCTCGGACGAGCCGACCCATGTGAGCGTTCGCTTGGCGACCGCCGACGACGCCTTCAACGACAGTATCGCACTCGCGGCGGCGGCGGCCCTGGAGACGCCGTCGACGGGGGCGGCGACAGCCGCGGCCGCAGCAGCCGCTTCCAGTGCGCCGCTGACGGCCAAGAAGTCGGTGCGGTTCTCGGCCGACGCCTTCAGCAAAGTCTGTTTGTTTGAGCGCGGCTCGCAGCCGAGCGACGTGCTGGAGAGCCCGACGTTCGTGCTGCAGGACTTGGGCCAGGATCTGCTCGAGCCGGCACCGCTCGAGCCGTGCTTAGTGATTCATCGCGCGCCCGCCGTGCTGGAGGCGCTGGCCACGGACGACCTCGCGGCGCCGCAGGTCGCCCGCGACTTCCCGGGCATGCTCCAGGTGTCGCGGCTGCAGCTCGACCACGGCACGACCCTGCTCGGCTGGGTCGATGTCCGCAACGTTGCGTACAACAAACACGTCACCGTGCGGTATACCTGGGACGACTGGGCCACGCACGAGGATATCGACGCGCAGTATCACGGCCACGCGACGCCCACGTCGACTGCGCCGGCGCCCCCCATGGGCAGTCTGGCGTTCAACGGCGGGATCACTTCGTCGCTGCCCTATGCGTCACCGGGCACAGGCGGGGACAGCGCGCCCGTGGTCGCGTCGTCCGCGGGCTCGATCAACGGCGGCGTCGGGAGCGTCTACGCGTCGGACGCGGCCTTGAACTCCGCGCCCGATATCGACCGCTTCATGTTCCACCTGGACCTGAAGCCTCAGTTCGACGCGCTGGCGTTGCGGACGTCGCGGCTGCGGTCGGCGGTCGCGCCGCTGCCGCTGCCGCCGACGGCGCCGAGCATCTTTCTGCAGTTCGCGGTCCGCTACGACGTCGATGGCCAGTCCCACTGGGACAGCCTAGGCGGCGCCAACTACGCCATCGAGTGCGCGCGCGCCGCGCGCGCGTGCTTTATCCGTCCGGGCCTCACGACGCCACCGCGCATCGCCGCCATCGCGGCCGCCAACCAAGCGGCCGCCCTCTCGGGGCCGACCCTGGGGCTCGGCTTCGAGTCGGCGAGCCGCGACCACGCGAGCCATGCCCACGGCGGCCACGGCGGCCATGGCGGCCAGGACCGGCCGAACACGATGGGTGTCGGCGTCGCTGTCTATCTCCCGCTGCTGCGGACGTCGCCACATCGCGCGCCGGCGGTCCTCCCGCCGCACTTGAGCATGCCCCACCGGCCGTTCAGCATGACGCTCGGCTACGACAGCGCCGACAGCAGCGGTAGCGAGTCCGAGTACGGCGTCACCAAGGAGTTCCGGATGGGCGGCAGCGGCAGCGGCAGCGGCAGCAGCGGCTCGGGTCCGCATGGCGGCGGCCCGCAGAGCGCGCCGCCAGGCCTTCGTGTCCATGGCCACCTGGCGCATGCGAACCCGCCGTCGCCGCACGGCGGCCTTAGCCAAGGTCACAGTCATGGGCATGCGCGGCCGTCTCGGATGATAGGCGGCAACGTGACGGACGACGAGGACGACGGCCCCTTCTGGCTCCCAGGCACGCGGGTGCCGATGTCCGCGCTGCGCCGCGACGGCAGCGCCCTGCGCGGGCACCACCGCAGCCACGCGCCGCCGCCGCCGCCGCCCGCCTACCATGCGCCTTTCGCCACGGCGTCGGCGTCGCCCCACAAGAAGGGGCCCGCGCCCGTCGCCCCGCGTCACCACCACCACCACCACCACCACCGTCACCACCACCACGGACACCATGTGCCGCCGGGGGTGGACGCGAACGCAGACGACGGCGCGTCCCTCGGGCGTCACCCCGCGCAGCGGCCGCCGGGCAGCCTGGGTCCGGCGCGGCTCGGCGCCGACGACGGCAGCGACGCGGGCAGCCCGCTCGGGCGGCGCGGCGCGAGCCAGTCCTGCGACAGCATCACGTCCCTGACGCTGGACGGCGCGGCCGAGCGCTCGGACGACGGCCGGGACGCGGGCGACGGCCCCGCGTCGCCCGGCGGCGCGGGCGGCCATGCGGCCGCCATGCACCACGTGCGCCGCGCGTGGTCCTCGGACGCGGTGAGCCGGCTCCCGTGGACGTCGTCGCTGAACCCGCGGCGGTCGCCGAAGGGGGTAGCGCCGGCCGCTCCGCGGACCGCGGGGGGCGGCGCCGCCATGGGTTTGAGCGGCGTCGGCGCCGTCAAGCATGCGACCATTGGACCAATGCCGTCGGCGCTCTATCCGGACCGCGTGGAGGGCGTCCCGTCGCGGACGCTCTATGCCGAAGAGCCGTAGCGCTCCACATCGGCGCCGCCGTCGTTGCTGGCTGAGCGATGTTTCTGCCCCCCACTTCGCCATGCATGCGCTCTATGATTTTTATCTTTGATACGCCGTATCCTGGCGGCGTGATATCGTCCCCTTCGCGAGGTGGCGCGTGCTCACGGCCTCTCGTGAGACCCGTGAGCAGAACCACGGATGGCCCGAGTTCATGGCGTGGTGTTGGAGGTCGGTGTCGAGGCATGGGACCCGTGTAACCTGTGGGCGGCACGCCGTCATCGAAGCTTCTGCCTGATGCGCGATGACGCACGGTGGGCCGTTGTCGAGCCTTGCCATCGATGCAAGACTTGCTATGTTTGTGTGATACCCTACGCGTGACTGAGGCCCTTCGCCTTCCACGCCTGGATGGGCGAACCGACCCCATGCCGGATCATGCCGTGGCGCAGTCACGGATGCCGACGGGCGATGGCGTGATGAGTGCCCGGCGATGCCTCTCCCGACGCTCGCGACGCGCGTCACCACGACCCAACGGGCGATCCCGGGTTCCCTCTCCGACGGCCGAAGGCGTTGGGAGCACGCGTTGGACACGCGCCGCGAGAGGACGATTGCAGCTTCGCGCGCCTCGCCGAGGTCCTGGCATTGCTCGATCCGGTCCATCGCCGCCGCGCGACCCTGCGCGGGCCCAGGATGAGTCGCGGCTCGCCCCCCGAGGCGCGACCGCCGACACAACATCCAAATAAATCAAATAGAAAACTAAATATTCCGACATCAAGCGGCGCGCACGCTTGCCAGATGGTGATCTCCGCCGGCCGTCGCGCGGCCCCAAGCATCCCCTGCGCCTGCACAAGTGATCGGCGCAGCACGGCGGCCCGCGGGCGCAGAGATCACGGCCCCTTGCAGGCGCGCCCTCCGAAGGCGTTGCCGGCGGGGCCGCGGCTTGCGCGTGGGCGTCCTGCTGACGCCGGGGACCGCCGAAGCGTCGCTGCTGCTGGAGAGCTGCTGCTGCTGGAGAGCTGCTGCTGCTGCTGCTGCGGCTGCTGCTGCTGCTGCTGCTGCTGCGGGTGCGGGTGCGGGTGCGGGTGCCGACGCCGCCGTCGCGATGATCCCCGCGACGCTCCGGTGGCGACAAGGTATGCCCGGGCGGTCGGGACCGCGTGGCCAGGGCCTCGGCACGCGCGCGGTCCCGCCGCCCGCCGCCGCGAGGAACGGCACGCCTGACGTGCGCTCTCGAGCCCTTGGCCACGGGCGTAGTCACCGCCCATCGCACCGCACGTGGCTCCCACGCCGCAAAGAAAAAAATCGGCTCATGAGCGCCATCGGCACGTCATCCGGGAGGGGCCTACGAGATCCTCGTATGAGCGAGGAACGGAAGCCAGGATGGCGAGGCGTCCGCATCCCTTCTCGCTTCTCGCTTCTCGCAGCCAGACCACGTTGCGTGTGACGGTCATAGCCGCCACCGTTGGTGCCACTGGGTCGATTCTCGATTCTCCCCCGTTGACCCTCGTCCGACCCTTCCTCCGTGACGTGGATTTCGCGATCCCTTGATACCCGGCCTGTGTGACCCTTGCCCGTGGCAAAAACGTCCGATCTGAAAGGCAGTCTCGCACGTGACCGAACGGCGCCTTCCCCCTTTCCTATCTCCTGGTATCTCCTCATCGGTCGTCACGGCCACCTCGGGCTCTCTAAGATATCGCTGCTGCTGCTGCTGCTGCTGCTGCTGCTGCTGCCGCCGCTGCTGCCGCCGCTGCTGCCGCCGCTGCTGCCGCGGTCCGCCCTGGCCGCTCTCTGAACGGAAGAACCTCATCCCGCCGCCATCACGCATCCGATGGACTCCGGCATAGGCGCGCCGCCGCCGCCGGCGTCCGGCGCCTCCTTTTCGCGCTCGTCGGGCGCGCTCGGCTCGTTCGGCCGCGTCCTGCGCAGCCACAAGAAGAAGGGCAACGAGGGCTACGTCTTCCCGACCGAGAAGGACTGCATGGTGATCCGCGAGTCGTGGCGCATCATCACCGACCCGAACCGCTCGCGGCGGCCCGTCGTCCCGTACTACCCGACGTCGGGCGGGCCCGTGGGTGTGACGGTCCCGCCGCCCGCCGTCGGCACGCCCGCCGCGGGGGCCGCCGCCGCCGCCGCCGCCGCGCACGGCGCGCCGTTCGGCCTGGCCATGCCGGGCGCCGGAGCCGGCGGGCCCACCGATGCCGCCAGTGTCGTGAGCGGCGGCCCGGGTGCCGCCGAGGGCGTGTCGGTCGCGGAGGCCAGCATCGCCGTCACGGCCGCGGACGCCGCGCTGAGCCCCGCGATGCTGTTCACGTATGCGTTTTACACGCATCTGCTGGACCAGAGCCCGTACCTGCGCCCGATGTTCAGCGACATCGGCAAGCAGAGCTCGGCGCTATCGGGGCTGCTCGAGAAGGTGGTGAAGGACGTGGACAAGCTCATGAAGCTGCGGCCTGTCGTGCGGCGGCTCGGGTACAAGCACCACGCCGTGTACGGCGTGACGCCGCCCATGTACAATGCCGTCGGGCGCAGCCTGACGGCCACCGTCCGCGAGTGGATGCTCGCCGACGGCACGTGGAGCCCCGAGATCGACTGGGCCTGGGAGGCTGTCTACAACATCCTCGCCACGTGGATGAAGGAAGGCTACTACATGACCGGCGACGAGTCCAATGAGGGCGTCAAGAAGGAAAAATGCACGATCCTCTGAGCCTCGTCTGCCTGGATGCCGGTGTTCCCGTCTGCCCATCATTTTGGATAACCTAGAATATCTGAAATTATACGAGAGACAGTCTCTTCGAGCGATGGCGACTCGACCGCCTTATCAACCGCCTTGGGAGTCTCTGCGAGGAGTCGGTGAGGAGCGCACCATGGCACGATCGTGTGGGTAAACAATGGATCTTTTAGAAACAGAAACAGAAACATGAATTCATGGTTACTACTATAGTTCCCGCAACCACACTAAAAGCGAGCCCAAAAGAAAGCAGGCGAGAAGGGACGGGTCAGTCAAAGCCAACAAGGTGAGAGCGCTGGAGGCACACCGAGAGGAAGCAAGTGCGAACGAGGGAGGGGGTGCCGGTATGAGGCCTGACAGAAAGAAGAAAAAAGAAATCGGCATTCCCGTATTGATTTCGCACTCATCAGCGTCCTGACCCTGGCGGGCGTGGCAAGAAGCGGAGGAGGCTTAGACGGTCCATGGGCCCAGATGGTCGCCGTCCTCCAGAATCTCGGCCATCCGCGCAAAGGGCACCTGCGGCGGCGGCGGCATGGCGTGGCCGGGCCCCGCCATCTCGCCACTAGGACCCAGACCGGCGCCCGCGAGCGGCGGCCGCAGCACGCACCGGAAGAAGGGATGCGCTAGCGCCTGTTTCGCCGTGCACCGCCGCGCCGGGTCCATCATGAGGCAGTGGCGCACGAGATCGGCGAGCTGGGCGGCCTCCTCGGTCCGGCTGACGCGGAGCATCTCGCGCGCCGGCGGGCGGCCGTCCCACGCCGACTTGCCGCGCCGCGGGTCCGACGGCGCCGGCCGCGGCACCGGGCACAGCGTGCCGTCCCACTGCGTGAGCGGCCACGGGTCGGCGGCCGCGTCGCTCGGGGCGACGCCGGGTCGAGCCGCGTTGGCAGCCGTAGCCGTCGCCACGGCCGTGGAGGTGGTCGTCGTCGTCGTCGTGATACCGGTGCTCGTGGTCGCCGAGGCTGCCGTGGTGCCCGTGGTCGTCCGCGCGTTCTGGCGCTGAGCCTCCTGGGTGCGCTGGACAAAGCGGTGGTGCGCTTGGCCCATGCGGTAGGGCAGCGGCCCACACTCGTTCTGCATGAGGTGCAGATGGTGGATGTTGTTGTGGGAGGGGAACAGCGTCTCGCCCGTGAACAGCTCGACGAGGATACAGCCGAGGGACCAAATGTCGCACGGGAAGGACCACCCGAGGTTGAGAATGATCTCAGGCGCGCGGTAGTGGCGCGTGCTGACGACCGACGCGTGGTACTGCGATTCAAAGATGGCCGATCCAAAGTCGATCACCGTCAGATCCGTATGCGCCAGCATCGTCGGCACTTCCGCAGGGTTCACGCGGTGCTTCTTGAGCAGCAGCAGCTCCGTATACATGTGCTCATCATACGCCTCGAATCCAGCACATCGCATGGCCTCGCGGTATGCCGCCATCCCGCTCTGCGTGGCGCTGCTCGGACGACTGGCGCTGCCGCCGCCATGACTTTGATCGGCGCCGGGGTGATGACCCTGGCTGTGACGATGGCGGCTCCCATTTCCGCTCGCGCTCCCACCACTGCCGGCACGTCGTGAGGGCGCTGGGCGCTGCGGCAGCACATAGGGGTGGCCCACGTAGGAGGTGAGCATCATGTTCTCGGGCTTGAGGTCAGTATGGATGATCTGCAAATCGTGGAGGAGCGCGACGCTGGTAAACATCTGATGGGCCAGCGACTGGATATGCGCAAGCGGCAGCGGCGTGAAGTGGTTGCTCTTGACGAAATCAAAGAGCGACGTGGCCAAGAGCGGGAACACCATGCAGATATGGCCTTGGTAGTCGAACCACGACAGCAGCGGAATGTTGAGGGCTTTCGTGCCGGGACGCTGCTGCTGCTGCATATGCATCAGCAGCCGGATCTCCTGCGCCGCGGCCTCCCGGTACTTCGGGATGTTGCGAACGATCTTGATGGCCACCAGCTCGAGGCCTGACGACCCGCCCCCTGAGGACGGCACAGGTTCATCGTACGGGACGAGCTGCCCCTTAATGCGCAAGTACGGCAGGTCGGGGCGGAGCGGCACGTCGTCACCACGCTCCGGCGTCAAGGAGTGCGTCGGGCTGATCTGCTCATGCCCGGTGAGCTCGTGGTCGCCTGGCGGCCAGCGCAGGCGCCTGGCACGCTGGCTGCGGCGCGACGCGGCGGCCTGCCACGCGGCGGTGCGGTCGATGCGGTAAGCGCGGACCACCTTGCCGAACGTGCCCTGGCCTAGCACGATACTTAGTCGGTACACCGCGCCTGTGCCGTGCCGCACGATCGGGTCGCTGCCGAGGAGATCGGTGGCGGCGGCAGCGGCAGCGGCGCCGTGTGCCGGACGGCGCAGGTCGCTGCGCGGCTTGACGGCGCTTAACGCAGGCTCGCGCAGGATCATCTTGTCGCGGACGCGCATATGCCCATCGGCGTCCGTCAAGCTCCACGGCTGTCCCGCGGACGAGGCCGCGGGCGCCGAGGAGGACGGGTGCAGCGGCGGCGGCGGCGGGAGCTGCAACGACGAGGCGGCGGCGGCACCCCGCTTGGGGTCTTGCGGCGAGATGGCGGCGGCCGCGTGGTCGCGATGTACCGGCGGCCGTCCGCCGCCGTGGCCGTCATGGCGGGCGCGCTGGGCGGGTGGCGCAGCGTCGTCCTCGTCCGAGATCTCGACCACGCTCGGCGAGGCGGGCTTCAGCCGCGAGGCGCGGGCGGGCCCGCCTAGGGGCGACCGGTCGGCGCCTGCACGCGAGGACGGCGCATGTGACGTCTCACTGGCGGAGGGGTACCGCGACCGCTTCGTCCCGAGCGACGACAGACCCGTGTGGCTGAGCGGGCCGGCGGACGGCAACGACGGCGCCGACGCTGACATGGTCGCCATTCGATCGTGCTCGTCGCCGCCGCCGCCACCGCGGACAGCGTCGTAGGGCCGCTTGCCGAGCGTCGTCAGCACCGGCGTGCGCGGCGCTGACAGCTCATAGGACGCGTCCGAGTCGAACACCGACGACGTGCAGGAGCTGAGCGCATGGCCGGCCGAGCCCGTTCCGAGATACGTCTGCGGCGGCGGGAAGACGAGCGGCGTGGCGAGTGGCGAGTCGTGGTGCGGAGGGTGCGCGTGCAGGGGGTGGCCGTGGTGGCCGTGGTGATGGTGCGACGGGCGCGAGGCAAGCGAGTGATGCATCGGCAGCAGCGGCACTTGCGTCGACGACGACGACGACGACGCCGGCGGCGCCTGCGGACGCGGCGGCGCCGCCGCCGTCGTCGGTGGCGCATGATGCGCTGCGGAGAGAGCGCCGGTGCGAGAGTCAACGACCCCGCCGTGGTCCGGCGGCGCCGGCAACGGCGGGAACGCCGTCGATCCCAAGATCGGGTCCGACGCCGGGTGGTGGCCCCCATACGGGTCGAGCGGCGGCCATGCCCGCGTATCGACGGCTGCCGCCCCGGGGGCCGGCGGTGGCGGCGGCGGCGGCATAAACCACCCACGTGGCGTCGTCGCCTCGGGCCGAAGCGACGCCAAGGAGACCCCCGCGGCGCCCGCCGACACGGGCCAGAAGACGGAGCCTCCTCCCGGATCGGCGAGGGGCTTGCCCGTGTGCAGACCGAAGCCAAACTCGAGCTCGGGCGAGAGCGTGTGATGCAGCAAGCGCTGCCGCGCGTCCGGCATCGCGAGCCGCGGCGGGAACAGCGGCGGGAACGCGGGCGGCGCCGTCGCCATTGGGGTGCCGAACGCCGTCGTCATCGACGGCGTCTGGCCCGGCGGCGCCGCATACATGGGCGCGCCCTGCCAGACGTACGAGAACCCGGGGGACACGAGTGCGTCGTCGTGGGCGGACAGCGGCGGCGGCGGCATGGGGCGGCGGACATAGCGCATGCTGCCGCCGGGCGTGGAGGGGCAGGAGAGGGGCTGCGCCATGATGGGGGTCGACACGGGCCCGCCCATCATGCCGAAGCTCGTGCCGCTGCCGGATCCCGCCGCATAGGAGGCATACGGACGGTGCCCCGGATACCAGGTGCGGCCGTGCGATCCTGGCCCGACCGGCGAGTCCAGCAGAGCCGCCGGGTCCGGCCGCGCCTCCATCTCACCGTTACCGGCGACGTCGTCGGCGTCGTCAAGCATCAGCGTCGCGGTCGCCATAGCGACCGCGGGCGGCGGCCGCCGCCGAGCGGAGCGCCCGCGGTCCCAGTACCCCGTGTCGCCCGGCGAGCCGTGCGGGTAGCCGTACGGCGGGCGGGGCGGCGCCAGTCTCGGGGTGGGCCCCGGCGATGCGAGCGCGCCGCCGCCGGCCGGACCGAGGACGGGGCTCTGTCCGCGTCCGACGAACCCGTCCGGCGACGGCATCGCGAGCATCCGCCCGACGTCCACGAGGGTCCCCGCGACGGCGGCCAGGGGCTCGGACGGGCGGTACAGCGACGAGGGCACCATCCCTGTCGACGTGCGTGCGGACCGAGTGGCGAGCTCGGGCTTGCGGTGGGGCGTCGCATCGCTGGGTAGTCGCATCGGCGTCGCCGCCATTTGGGCGCCGGCAGTGGGCAGGTACGGCGAGCCGAACGCCGGGACGCCCGGAGGCGCGGCATAGGCGGCGGGCGCGTGGCGCGGCATGCCGTCCATGACGGGAGACGAGAGGCCGAGCGACGCGACGGCAGGGCCAGAGGCGCCGGCCAGCGCCAGCATGGGATCGGCCATGGGGCCGCCGTAGGGCGTCAGCATCAGGCCGTAGTGGGCGGCGCTGGCGGCGGCGCTCGGTGCGCTATACGCGACGATGGACGCGGGGGAGGCGTGGTGGTAGGACGCGAACCACGGCGAGTCGTCGAGCCCGTGGTGGCTCGGCGTGGCGGGCGGGCGGTCGGATCCGAGCGGGTACGCGGCCGCGCCGACCGTGATGCCGGTGCCCGCGGCTGGGCCGCGCATCCAGGGGGCATCGTAGAGCGTGAGCGCCGTCGGCGAGCCCGTCGGGCACGAGGGGCCGTGGTAGGGCGGCAAAGTCGCGGGCGAGAGGACCGTGACGGGCGCTGACGGATGCGGCTGGCTGCCGACCCGCGTGCCGCCGAGAGGACGCTCGCCGTGGCCGCCGCCCGCGGCGCCGTACGCGGCGGACCCGTGCAGCGAGGGGGTCGGAGGCCACGCGGTGGGGGCGTCGGCGCCGCCGAGGCTCGAGCGTGGCCCGCCGGTCGAGGGGAAGCTGCTGCTGCTCGGACTGAAGGCGCCGCCGTGCTCGTCGATCACCGGACGATCGGCGTCGGGCCAGCCGGGCGGTGCCCGGACGCTGGGGTACGGCGGCGGCGGCGGGTTGGGTGGGGCCGGGTGCGCGTGCTGACCGCGGCCGCCGGCGCCGACGGCAGCATAGCCTTGGCCGTGGCCGTGGCGGACGCTCGCGGGTCGTGGGGACGCGGCGATTCCGGCGCTGGCGCCGGCGCCGGCCGTGGGCGGCGCCGAAGACGGGAGCAGCGCACCGGAGGACGTCCATGCGAGATCGTGGTGGTCGGGCGGCGTCTGGAGGTAATCCCGGCGGACGGGGTCATGGGCACCGGCGGCGGCGGCGGCGGCGGCGGCAGCAGCGGCGGCGGCGGCGACGGCCGACGACGATGGCCCTTGGGCATTGCTTGGGACGTGCCCTGGCCGGTCGAGCGGCCGGTGCAGTGACGACGGGAGCGCCATCGATGCCATCATGGCGACGGCGGTCGCGGCGGCGGCCGCATGCGTGGCGGCGACCGGCGTCTGGGCGCGTGGATGGCGCCCGGGCGTGCGGTCGACGTAGACGGCGGCCACGGCGGCGGCGGCGGCGGCGGCAGCGGTGGCAGCGGCCATGGCGGCCGGATCCCGGCTGCTCCCGCCGAACGCAGCGGTCCGCGACGGGAGGCGCTGACGGTGGGATCGGGACGACGGCGGGGCGGGACGCGTCTGGGTCGGTGGCGCCCGTGGCGGGCCCGCCGTCGGCAGTGGCGCCGAGGTATCCGGCGAGGCCGCGAGAGCGGCGTCGGCGTCGACAGCCGCAGGAGCAGCCGCAGGAGCCGCAGGATCAGCAGCAGGATCAGCAGCTAACGAGACGTCGTGCGCGGGGGCGTCGGCAGGGCCGGCGTGAGGCACGGCCAGCGGCGCTTGCAGCGGACCCGTCATGGCACGACTGGCACGACGGCGCCGCACCGAGGCCGCGCGCTGCCGATGCCGCGCACGTGGGGAAGCGGCCCTGCAATCGATCGGCGGCGCTCGTGATCTTGAGTGACCGCCGAGCGCCGTGGCGCCAATGACAGCACTGACCGATGGGGAGTGGACACCCGAGACGGCAGCGGCGGCCGAGGCGGCGGCCGGCGCCCGTGACCACCGACGCCGATGCCGACGCCGACGCCGACGCCGACGCCGACGCCGACGCCGACGCCGCGGCTGCGAGGGCGACCGCCGCGGCCGTCGGAGCGTTGGACGGCCGGCCGGCGTGTCGAACCGTCTCGCAGGGGATCGTCGGACTCGTGGCCGTGGGCGGCGGCGCCGCTGGGCGCGCGTGGGGACGGCGGCGCGCGGCAGTCGGATCGACGGGAGCCCACGGCGGCGGCGGCGGCAGCGGCGATGGGCGGCGGCGGCGGCGGCGGCGGCGGCGGCGGCGGCAACAAGGATGGGAGCGATCACGAAGCGGCGGCGGGGCTCGAGCGGGCGGCAGCGGCGGCCATAGCGCTCGGCACGGCGGTCCGTGGGCCCCGCAGACGGAGATCGACGGGAGCGGCAGGCACCGGCAGACCGGTCACCGTCAGGCACGCGCGGCTCCGGAAGGACGTGGACGGGCGGACGGACGGACGGACGGATGGACGGACGGATGGACGGACGGACCGACGGACGGACCGACGGACGGACGGATCGCGGACGGGTTCAGCCAGGTCGATCGGAGCTGTGGCGGCAGGAGTGTCATGCCGTCGAGGCCAACACGTGGCACGTAGCACAAGGCCATACCCGCACGTGGCTGCGTGGGCCCGTCTCTTGGCCTTTCTTTTCTTTTCTTTTTCTTCTTTGCCGATCTTTGCATGGTCCCACCCCATCGGGCGGCTCCGGCATCCACCCCGCGCCGCCCTTCCGCAGCGCTGGTCCTTCCAGAACCACATGAAGCGAGCCGACGCTCACAGGGGGTATGGCGACCGCCTGCGGGTGGATCATTGACGGCTCAGGGCGCCCGAGCTGTGAAGGGCCGTCCCGCGCCGCGGCACCCGTGGCGGCGTGGGCCCGCGGCGATGGCCGTGGCGGCGGCAGCGGCGGCGGCAGCGGCGGCGGCAGCGGCGGCGGGGCCGTCCTCGATGCTTCGATATGACCGTCAGTCCACGTCGATGCCCTTTCCGTCTTGGGACGGCGATCCCGCAGCGTCGTTGTCGTCGTCGTCGTCGTCGTCGTCGCCGCTACCACCACGGCATGCTGGCCCCATCAGGGGGGGCTCCTTAGCCAGCGGTGGCCGGCCACGCGTCGGTCCTGGCGCGTTGACACCGAAGGCAAGCCTGCGCGAGCGCGCGGCGGCGGGTGCGGCTTGCCGCAAGCGCGCTGGCGAGCTGCCGCGCCACGACGGGTCGTCCTGCGCGCTTCCGTTTCGTTCGCGGCGAGGATCGCCGTTCCCATGCGCGGAAGCGGTGAACGCCGAGCGGGCCACGCCTCCGGTCGCTGGGCACGCGATCCTCGACGGATGCCGTCACGGATGGCCGTGATCACGCCCTTTCGCGGGCCATACCCACCCCTGTCGTCGGCGACCGGGCCGATGGAAGCGCTGCATGTGGCGGGCATGGCCGGCAGCGCGGCGGGCATCGGCGCTATCCGCGCGCTCGGGCCGTGAGCCGGCCAGCCCGTATCAGGCGATCAGGCCGGCATCGCCATAACGAGAGGTCGTGCCGGCCCCCGAAGCGGTCGCTGCTCCAGACCGCTTCTCGCGCCCCGTCGCTGGCGTCCACCGCGCCTGCGGAGTTGACAACGTGAGGCCGCTCCATACTCGAGGCGTCCTCGCGGCTGCCGCCCAGGGCCAGGCCCCCGCGGCCCAGTGAGCGTTGTCCTCGCAACCGCGTGAGCGGCCGTCAACACAAAGCCCATCGGCGCGTTGAAGGCTGCTTCACCGGCGCTCGATCGGCCTCCGGTCGCGCTCACGGTGGCGGCGGCACGACGGCCGCCCAGTGATCCGCAGCGCCGGCGCGTCGCGTCCCATCACGCATGCAGCGGCCATCGCGCAGGCCGAGCCGCTCGGGAGCGTGCGCCGTGCCCAGGCCGCGCCACATCCATCCCTCTGCCGCGCGGCCCCACGAGGAAAGGCGAGAAGACCGCGATGATGGCGACCGGTGGCGACCTTGCCGCCGATCGGCCTCCGCGACGGTCGGCGCCGGCCATCACGCGCACGCCGCCGCGGCCGCGGCTTCCGTGGATGGAGGCCGAGTTGGGGAGGCTTTGCCGAACGACGCTGCGCGTCAAGTGGAGAGCGCGGACGGCCCAGCCGCCAGGGCCGTGTCACATCGGCTGGGGTTGGTTCTGGTGGTTCTGGCGACTCCAGATGCGGCTCCCGATGCCGGTGCCGATGCCGATGCGGAGGCGCATACAGAGACTCGCGATTGATGCGGTCAATCGTGTCCGCGCGTTGCTGCCGCGGCGACGAGCCGGGCCGCTGCGGTGGGGCGCCCACGCGCGGAAAAGAAGGCGGCGCGTGCGGCGGGGTCACCGCGTCGCCGTGAGCGAACACGGATGCAGGCTCAGGGGGATCATACGCAACATGCACAGCGCGACGAGGCAGGTCGGGTGACCCCTCTATTCGCACACCAGCCTGTCCGGATGCCGTCCCAGGGTGGTCCCAGGATACGGTATGTTCGCCGAACGTGGAGTCCTTCCACAGGGGCATGGAAAAGAGTCCGATGCAATCGCTGGTGATGGCCGCCGGCATGACGGATAAGCGGGCTTCCAGATTCCGTCATCGCCATTAACGTTGTGTGCATCTCCCACAGGCCCAAGGACGGCCTCAATCGATCCCTCGCTGGCACTCCTTGCCCCAGAACGTCGACGCGATCGCCGCCTTCACGTGGAAAGAACCGCATCGCATCCGCGAGCTCTCAACAACAACAACAAAAAAAGAATGAGAAGTCACGTTAAATTATGGGTGGAAGGAGGGAGGGCGGAAATCTGCCGAGGCATCTACTTGAAACGGAACGATTTAAGCGGATCGTTCTTCTTCTTGGTAGCCTTCCCGGGCTTGCCCGCCGCAGCGCCGCCCTTGCGGCGTTTCTTCGCGGCGGGCCGCATGCCCGGCGTCAGCTCCGGCGCCGTCTTGCCGTTCGGCAGCAGGTACGTCGGTACGTGCTTCATGTGCTCCTTGACGGCCACGGGGCGCAGCACGCGGTCGTGGCGCAGCGCGTTGCGGTCGAGCGGGTTGTCTTCGAAGTGCGCCTTGAGCCGCTCGCTCGCCAGCGCCTCGGCCTTGATGTCGGCCAGTCGCGCCTCGCGGACGGTCGTGCGGCCGACGGCGCGGACGGCGTCCTCCACGCGGTACCGGAAGGCCTCGAGCGGCGCGGCGTCCGGCTCGAACGGCTTGAGCTCGCGGCCGAGGCGGGCCTGCTTCACGCGGATACGCGCCAGCAGCGCCGCGTCCGTGGGCGCCGTCGCCGTCACGAACGTCAGCGCGTACCCGGGGCGGTTGACGCCGCGGGCCGTGCGGCCCACGCGGTGGGCGTACGCGCGCGAGGTCTCGGGGACCTCGAAGTTAATGACCGTCTGCACATTGGCAAAGTCGATGCCGCGGGCGGCCGAGTACTCGGGGTCCTCGGTCGGCGTGGCGGCCGCCGCCGCCGCCGCCGACGACGATTTCGTCGACGTCTTGACCGACTTGGCCGCAAGCGCCGCCGCATACGCCGCTTCCTCCTCAGCGAGGCGGCGCTCTTCGTCGGCCTCCTCGGCCTCAATGGCCGCATCCGACTTCGGCGCGTCCGCCGCCGCCGCTTCGGCGTCGGCATCGGCACCCGCCTCGGGCTCGGTCTCGGGTATCCTGGCCTCGGCATCCTCGGCGGCCTTGCGCTTCTTGGACGCCTTTAGCGCCGCGATGCGGGCGGCATTGGAGGCGTCGGTCGCGATGATGATGCGGTAGAGGCCGCGGTTGAACTGCTTGAGCACGTCGGTGCGGGACGCGAGCGGCAGCTCCGGGTTGAGGCAGCAAGTGCGGATGCCGAACTGCTCGAGGAACAGCTTCACGCGGTAGCAGGACGCCGTCGAGTTGACAAAGATCAGCGTCTTGCCGGACGCGAAGGGGTCCACCTGCATCCGCAAGAGGAAGTACAGCAGGAGGAACTTGTCGGTTGTGTTCTCCCGGGCGACCACATACTGCGTCAGCATATCCACGTCGTCGTGGCGGTCATCGAGGGTCAGCACGGCGGGGGCGTGCAGCAGCAGATGCTTCAGCTCCTGCACCGTCGGGTCCAGCGTCGCCGACAGCAGAATCGTGTGCACATGCGACGGAAGGAACCGCACCACGCCGGTCAGGTTGGCCTTGTGGCCGAGCTGCAGAATCAGATCGGCCTCGTCAATGACGAACGTGTCCACGGCGAGCCGGTCGTCGTCGCCGATGGCGTCGCCGTCCACGCCGGTGTCCGTCACGGCGCCCGAAGCGGCACCGTCGGTGGCGAGACGCGCGGTCGCGGCGCGGGCGGCAGCGCGAGCCGCGTGGCGCAGCATGAGGGCGTCATGGACGGCCTTAGGCGTGCCGATCCACAGGTGCGCGTGCTCGGCCGTCTCCACGTCGATCTCGTGGCCCGCGTTCAGGTTGAGCACGATCAGCCGGTCGGAGCAGTAGCGCGTGAGTTGGCGGGCCATCGTGGCGGCCTGGGCAGCGAGGTCCTTGTAGGGCACGAGGACGACGGCATGGCGGCGCATGAGCGCGGCGGTCTGGCCGTGGACCTTGGCGTCGCCGTCGGCGACGAGCAGCTTCTGCAGGAGCGGCAGGAGGTATGCGGCGGTCTTGCCGGATCCCGTGCGCGCGCGCACGAGCAGGTCCTTGCCGCCGAGGGCGAGCGGAATGGCCTCGCTCTGCACGAGCGTCGGCGCGACCCAGCCGAGCTGCGTGGCAGCGCGCACCAGTCGCGCGTCGAGGCACAGCGACGCAAACGTCGCCTCCTCGGGCGCGTCGGTGCGCGCCTCCGCCGACGGCTCTTCCGTCTCGTCCGCTGTGGCGTCGTCGTCGGCGTCGCCCGCGTCATCGGTGTTGTCGTCGGCATGCTCGACGTCCGAGGCTTCGTCGCCGGAGGACGGCGCTTCAGGCGTCGTTGCCGGAACGTCAGCGGCCTTGACGGCGGCGGGGGTGGCGGCCTTGGTGGTGGCCTGGGCGGCGGCGGCGGCCACCGGCATCTCGGCGTCCGCCGTGGTGGTGGCGACGGGCGCGGGCATCCTGCGTCGCGGAATCACGGTCGTGGTCGGGAAAGGGAGGGTGAGGGATGACCCAATCGGGGACAAGGGACTTCAGGGACCGGCCTGCTCGTCGTAGCAGAAAGACGGCAACATGCCCCTCGCCCACCACCATCGACGACTCCGAGTGTTCACGTGGGCCATACCACGCCCGAAGCGGACTTGCAAGCGTTCCAGCATCGGGGTGAGCCATGCAGAGCCACCATCGCAGAGGTATGGCCACGTTATGAGCGTCGTCGGATGGCCGAGAGGGAGGTTCCGGTCTCCCGCGTGCTCGGCCGTGTTCCCTGGTCCTCCAAGCGGCGCGCGGCCGTTTTCCTCGTCGACTCGGCCTCTGTCGGAGATTGCGTCTGGCCCCGCTCACCCCCGAGCGCCACATCGCGGCGGGGCTCCGTGTGGCGTACAAAACGTCTGAGCCACCCATCGGGCCCCAGCTGACCGGTTCACCGGCTCCGGTCGACTCAGCCGCAAAATTAAATCTGCGGACATCTGAGTCCAACTCCAACCATCGCAGTGGATCATCCGGTCTCCGCCGCGCTCAACCTGCATGAGCACCCCCGTTGACTCCCGTTGACGGCGTCGACAGAGTCACGTGGCGGTCACGTTGGCAAAAGTATCATGACGGTGACGAGTGCCCTGACGCCTCATCGCCCACCTCGGCTCAGAACGAGAACGCCAGCACGCTCTGAAAAACAGGCGGGAGAGAGAGAGACAGAGAGCCGTACGCACGGGTGTTTGGCTCGGCGTCGTCCGGCCGTGCCGTCGTCCCGTCTTTTCGTGAGCAGCCACAGAAGCATGAACGGGTATCGCAATACATCGTGAAAGCAGGAAAGGAACCGCCGGAGGAGGGAGAAGGCCATGAAGAAGGGAGAACAGGAAAGAGGGCGCGGTGGCAACGAGGGATGCACGCGATCGCCGCCGGCCGGGCCCGATAGGACCCACCCCGTATCGGAGATCCGCCCCATGCGTCTGCAACGCGAAGAGGGCGCCACGTCGCAGGTCTCGGCCAGGATGATGAGGCCTTGCGCGAGGCTAGGCTAGGCCGAGGGCGCCGCCATGGGCTGCTCGCCATGGGCCGCGTCCGCCGGGTGCAATCGCACCGACTCGCGCGCTTTGACAGCAGACTTGTCGCCGGTGACGACGGCGGCCGCCGACGACGCCGCCTGACTGGCGGTCGTGGCCGCCGAGTGGACGGCGGCCGCCGAGTAGGCCTGGACGGCCTCGGCGGCGGTGGCGACGGCGGCGGACGCGGTCGAGGTGACGACGTGGACGGCCTGCGCGGGGTCGGCCTGCGCGACGGCCTGCGCGGGCACGGCGAGGGTCTCGCGGACCCACGTCCAGGAGGCGCGGGCGCGCTCGACGGCTTCGTCGCCCGCGGCGCGGGTCTTCCTCTTGACGGTCTGCTGCGCCGACGCGAGCGAATGCTGCGCGGCCTCGGCGCGGATGGCGACCTCGCGGGTCACAGACGCCGAGGCAGACTGGCCCGACGCATACGCGGTCGCGGCGCGGTGGACGACCGACGGCGCAGCGGGCACGGCGGCCTGCAGCGACGCGCCGAGGTCGGTAGCGCGCGCTTGAAGGGTCTCGGCTTGGTGGACGATCCGCGAGCGCGTCTGGCAGACGGTCTCGCGGGCGCGGGTCTGGACCGTGTGCACCACCGTCTGCATGACGGCATACAGCGCGATCAGAGTCGCCAGGGCGAGCGCCGCCATCTGCGCCGCCGAGCCCGCGACATAGCCGGCGACATAGGCCACTGAGCGCGTGGCTTCGCTCAGCGGCCGGGCGACACGGGCGGCGGCCTTCAGGGCCAGCTGTTGCGGCATCGTGCGCTTTCGAAGCATAAGAGAAACCTGCGACCGACGGCGAGAGAAACGGCGCGTGTCAGTCGTGTGACGGGCGGAGCCAACGGAAGCAGCAGCTCGCAGCAGTCGCAGTGGCAGCGATGCGTTTTGCTATCCTTCGATGTTGCTGCGTCGGCTGACAATGGGAGAGACCACCGGTCGTGCCGCAACGCGGATGGGTTTTAAGCGGGAGTTGGCGTGGTCGAATCGGTGATGGACGAGAGGCGCGAAGGATACAGCCGTGATGGAGGCGCGAGACAGGAGGGTGGTATGAACAACAAGGACGGTAGGTGGGGCAGAAGCATTGATAGAATGTACAGACGAGGAGAGCGGCGAGAGTAAAGCATCAAACGATTGCACCATCCAGCGCGATGGATGGCTCGTGTGATGCAACGCAAGATGGCGACGCGCCACTTGAATCCGTGAAAAAGAAATTGAGCAAAGCGAAACTACGGCTTCATGGGGGCCAAACAAGATGTCGGAACGACGCAATGACACGCGCCCTGGTGCCGTCACTGCCGCCGCCGCTCATGCCAGGGTGCATCGCGAGCGAGAAGGGGGGGCGGCCTACCCCTTCAGGAGCTCGCACGCCCACGCGCAGACGGCGAGAAGCCGCGGTCCTGGTCGTGGACATGCTCATGCGCAACCGCAGGCGCAAGGCCCTCTTCCATACACGGCCTCTTGGATGCGACGGGCTCGGCTCATCCGCGGCGGCCTCCGACATGAGACAAACGACGCACCGAATGCCCAGCGGCGCCGATGACGTCTCGCGTGACTGCCGCCGCTCGTGGCCTCGTGCAGGCGCGCCCGCCTCCAGCCGCCCAATGGCCCGAAGACCACGCCCATGTTTCCGCCGGGCGCCGTGTCCTCAATCCTAGGAAAGGGGGCGTGCGACCGCGCCGTCAAGCGACCCGTCACGGGTCCATGACCGCTCGCGACCGGCTCGCGGCCAGCCTGCCGCCCGTGGTCGGCGAGGGGCTTCGAAACCCGCCTCGCGTGGCCACGGCTCGACCGCGGCCGGATGGCATGGCCCATCACAGCGAGTATACTCGGCCTCGTCGTCGAGACGCGGAGTCATGCGATCCGGCGAGATGAAGCACACGGGGCCTTTCGATTCGCGGAAACGAGGCGGCCGCACGCGCGTCGCCGCGCGTGGTCGGCTCACTCCACGTCATTGGGCCGCACCCCTTTCCGAGCAAACGATAAAAAAGAAAAAAAGAAAAACGACAACAGAAAAGAGGGCCCCGACTCCTTGGACCTCCACACGCTTTCCTGCGGCAACGGCGGCAGCGGCGGCATGCGACATGTGCCCGCCGCCTCAAACAGAGGAGTGGCCTGATACTTCCATTCAGATCGTTCCCTATCGTTGGGGCGATGCACAGACGCATGGATGCATGCGGCACCGACAAGGGAGGTCCCGTCCGAGCAACTTCCGAGTCCGAGCTCCGCCTCGCCGGGGCCGGGTCATGGCGACGGCGCGGACCCGGGGCCAGCCCGTCGGCATGTGTCGACGAGACGATGCGATGCGATCGCACGCGTCGCTGCGCTGCTCGGTGCGCCCGGCCGCATCGCCGCCGCCGGCCTTCACAGGGTGATGAGGACCGCCACCGATGGCCGCGCTCACCGACACCGCTACCCCTGGTATGCGGGTGCCGGACCATCATTTCTTTTGGCTTTTGGCGGGCGCGGGGTGGGCCCGCAGGCATCGCAAACGACCCCGCCGGGCAGATCAGGCCCGGCTCGCGGACGCTGCACGCGGCGCGTCTGTCCCGCCGCCGCGAGCAGTGACACGCGCACCGGCCCCCCATCCGGGCGCCGGCCATTCGCTGCCGCAGCGTGACGTTTTCGAGCGCACGGGACAGCGTGCTCCGGTCCAGCGGGATCGCGAACAGGAATGGCGGCAGCACGCGTGGGGGAGGCCGCCCGCATCAGCCGTCAACAGGCCACCACCCCGCAGGGAGGCCATCGGGGCCATCATGCCAGCCTCGCCGCTTTCTTGTGCCGCGTTCGATGGGGCCGGCGCCGGGCGCCGACGCTTGCACCCCTCGGCCCCGCGAGCGTCGCATCCCGACCCGGAAAGATCCCCGCGGGTCACCGCACTGGGGGGTTCGGCACGTGCCAACGCCAAACTCACCGAACGGTCCTGACGCGGCGTCTGCCCACGACATCATGACGGCAGGGACGGCAGGGACATCGAGATGCACCGAGTTACCCGTGGCGGTCTCGTTGGCGGATGCGGGAGAGCGAGAAAAAGCAAAGGCGACAAGAGGGACCGAGGTCCTGCACGTGCCGTCGCACTCGCCGCGCCGTACGGGAGAGCGTCGAGAGCGACGGTCGGCCAGGCAAGCGAGTGCCACCGCGAACGGCACGCATGTGCGTCGCGCCGCCGGCGTCGGCGGCCCGACGCAACGCCGTTGGCCGCCTGGCACGTCGGGGCCTGCTGGCTGGGGGCCCGGCCGATGCCGGTGGGCGGGCCGCCTCTGCCGCCTCGGCCGCCGCTTCCATCGCCGCTCATCCAGCCGCTCCCATCGCCGCCCGGAGCGACGCTTGAGCGGGACCGTCGGGCCGGGGTCTGTGCGCAGGGCCTACCAGGATGCGTGGGGGGGCCCTGAGCGGCGGCGAAGCACCCATGCCACGGCCGACGGCCGACGGCGGGGGCCAGCGCCGGTCATGGACCGTGTGGCTCGCGCTGGGCCTCTTGCATCCCCCGTGGCCCTGGCCCACGACAGGTCGCGAGCGACGTCTCGCCCGCTGCGGCAGGCCGGCCGGCCCCCCGCGGACCCCTGAAGGCCTGGGGCCAACCTTAACGCCGTCGTTTCACTGGGCGATGGTCGCCGCTCAAGGGTCGATCAAATTGTGGGATCGGCGCGGCCGCTCGATCAAATAGGAATAAAATATGAATGGCACATACAAAGTTTGAGATGCGGGCCTCTGACCGTGAAACAGCTCTAGACAGCTCCAGACAGGGCAAGAGCAGGGCGGCGGGACGCCAGGGGTGCTGAGAGCTGCCGTTGTCGAGGTGCCCGACGTGCTGGACTCTCAATATGCCGTGACGGCGCGAGCGCCGCCATCGCCATAGTCACGAGCACGATCATGCAAGTCAGCATGATCAGAAGATAAAAACCTGTTTTCTCGATATGTAGTGAACCAAGAGATATATAAAGCTGAACGTGATGGGTCAGCCTTCATACCATCGTTTCTGACGTCGAGGCCCGATCCAGGAGTCGCATCGGTCTTCTCACTCCAGGACCGACAAGACCCAGAGCAGTGGAACGTGTGACGCTCCCCCCCCGATTGGGTCCTCTCTATCGCCTGTCGCCTGCTGCTCGCTGATTTGGTACCTGCCGAGCATCCGCTGGCGTGCGTCTGGACCTGACGCGGTGACTCCTCACCCCGATACCCTCATCGCCATTGCCACCCCCTTCCCATACCACGGATACCTAGACCTCCGCATCACCCGTGGAACCTCCTGGTAGAGAGATCATACGGTGTGTAGCGTGCACAAACCCATCTGCATGATCCACTCCTTACTCTAGACTGCGTCATCGGACGACTGTGGTGACCGCCGCTCCCTTCCCGGCCTCCCCCCGTGTCCTCGCTAGACTCTCTATCCGCGGGTGGCCCTCCCGCTAAGCCCCGCGCTCGCTGTCGATCTGCGTGTATGCCGATCCTTTTCCTCTTCCTTTCCTTGCTCCCCCCACCACGCCACACACCCCTTCCCCCGCCGAGCCGGACTCGGTCTGGTCCACTCCTCCCGCGCCTTATCCTAGCATCACGGAGACCCGATCCCCTCTCCGTTCCCGGTATTTGCCCCATCCCCCTTGCTCTATCGCCATGGCTGTGGGCACCGTCGCCCCGCGCAGCGAGGCCATGTTCCCGCTGCCGACGCCGCGCAGCCTGCCTAGCCCGGGGCCTCACCCGACGCCGTCGTCATCGTCGGTCCGCACGGTCCAGCGCGGATGGCAGCGCTACGCCCAGACGGCCGCTGGCTCGGCGTCCGCCGCATCGCCGTCGTCGCTGTTCTACCATGACGGCACGGTTGGCTCGCGTGGCCGCGCCCGCCACGACGGCGTGCTCAGCTCCCACTGGGCGCCGTCGGCCGCCACCGCTACCCAGCGCCCGGCGGCCGCCACCCTCCAGCGGATGCTCGGCCAGCACGGCGCGGCGACGGCCGCCGCCAAGGCCTACATGGCCCCGCCGCCGCGCGTCGGCAAGCCGTTGCCGCTTGAACTGACGGCGTCGCTTCCCGCGAAGCCGCAGAGGCCGCTGCCCGTGCGCGCGTCGCTGGCCGTCGCTCCCGCCGAGCCCGCGGCGAAGCTCGTCGCCGCCAAGCCCGCGGTCGCCGACGCGCCGGCCGCCAAGACGATGGCGGAAGCCCGTCGCGGCCGCGCGCAGCACTTGCGCATCCAGACGTTCGCGCTCCCGGCGAAAGTCGCCCGCGACGACGGCAAGAGCCCCGCGGGGTTCACGACGCCGACCGCCAGCCCCGCCGCGACCGGCACGGCGGCCTTCGTCTTCCCGCTGCCGACGACGCCGCATCCCGCCAAGGCCGCCGCGGTCGTCGCCGCCTCGCCGGCCTCGCCGGGCGGCGTCCGCGCGTTCCCGGTCCCCGTGCTGGCGGCCGCCGCCGCGCCGCGCCGCGGTCTGCCGCTGACCCGCCCGCCGCGCCGCCCGCGGTCGGCCACCCCATCGGCGCCCGTGACGCCGGCGATGGCGCGCAGCACGACGCCCGACCTGACCGACGCCTCCGTCTCGAGCGGCGCCACGGACGATGAGTCCGGCGGCGCGCACGACGAGCCCGCGGAGGACGCCGAGTCCGAGGCGGCGCAGCAGGCCGCCGAGACGGCCCGCGTCGCGCGCCAGCGAGCGGCGCAGGCGCTGCTGCGCGGCGCAGGGCCGCCGCGCCGGCTCGCGCTCCGCGTGCCCCGCCATGTCGACCCCGCCGCCATCGCCCGCGCCGACCACGCCGCGTGGCAGGCCGCGCGCCACGCCGAGCAGACCTTTTCCCAGCACGGCTGCCACCTGCCGCCGCCCCTCATGACCCGCGTGCGCCGCGGCGCCGCCACCCTCAGTGCCGCCCCCGGCCGCGCCGCCCCCGGCAGCGCCGGGCGGCCCCTCGCCGCGTCGCAGCCCCGCCTCGTCTCGCCGTTCGCGGGCTCGCCGCGCGAGGCCCAGGCCGTCGCCGCCGCGCCGTCGGCCACGACCGCGTCCGTCACGGAGCCCGAGTGGCAGCCGCTGGGCCCCGCGGCGCTCCATGCCGGTGCGGTGCCGCACGACCCGAGCGTGTCCGCTGGCCTCGTCTGGGAGGCCGCCCCCGGCACCGAGCGCCGCGAGGCACGCCGCGCGGCGGCCGCCCGCCGCACCTGGGCCCGCGGCGTGACCGCCCTCACATCGGCCCACGGGGTGCCGTCGCTCTCGGCATCGGCCCTGCTCTGGGGCTTCGACACCGACACCGACACCGACACCGACCACGACAACGCCGGCTCGTGGGCGGCCGCCTGACCGCACCATATCACCCTCATCGGCGTCATCCCAGCGGCTCCCGCATCGCCGCTCTCGTCGACCCATCCCATCCCATCCCATGGCGCATCCACAGGAGGCTACTGAATCCCTCGACTGGAGGATCTCCCACGATCTCCCATCCCTCCTTCTTGCAGTTGAAGGAGTGGTCGCGCCAGGGTCTGTTTCTGAGGAGTCCGAGGAAAGGAGGCGCAAGCGATGAACGAACTCTGCCGGCAACCATTAATTGACCATCATTGAAATATCATATCAGCCAAAAAAAAAAGCTTATTTTCGAAAAAATCACTTACGGCCATCCACATAAAGGACTGAGCGGTGTCATGTTAGACCAGCATCCGTCGAGGCGTTTCCGCCCGGCTCATAGAAGCGATGGGCTGGCGACGACGAGTCAAACGCGGATCAGGGTCAAGAGACTATTGAGCGCGGCTTTGTCATACCGGGAAGTCATCCTTTCATAGATATGGGGCGCTCCTGTCCACATCACTACACCTTTCCGTGTTTCCGAGGGGCACCGTCCCACGCTAATCAAAGACCGCTTGGCCCCATTCACATCTGCCCACACTTCACATCTGCATCTGCTCGCACGCGCTAGCTGCACGCTAGCTGCACGCGCTAGGCACGACCCCGCGTCGACAAAGCGGAAGCAGAAACGACCGAGTCTGGTCAGCGCGTGATCTGGTCGTAGTCAAGCGCTGAGCAGCGATGGTCGTCTTCACTCATCGCCTTCTTTCGTCAACTTTCACCTCAAAGCAAGCATCGGCGGCCGTGTTATAAGCCCGCCTCGAGCGTCTTTCCGGGCTTCCGGTCGCGACGTCGGTCAATCAGCTCGGTCGATCCATTTTGGGGGGAGATACCATACGCCAGCACGCTCGGCGAAAGCAGTCGCCCCTTCTCAGCCAGCGGACATTCGCGCTCGAGCAACAGCACTTCTTTCTGCGCTCCACCGAGGCGTGACAATGATATGCAATGAGGTGATGTCATGTGTTTCCGGGAAAACATCGCCGTGTTTCCCCGCATCCCCGTGTTTGATTCGATTCAGCCGAGTCCCTGTGTGTTCGTACTCCGCGTCCTCAGGTGTGATCTAGGATCGCCCATTCCGCTCAAATCGGCCCTTCTCCTTTCCGGATCGCCCCCACCACGCCTCTCTCGACCGGGCCGACGTGGCCCTTCATAACAACCGCCCTTTCCTCGAGCGTCGAACGAATCCTCAGCCCGGCTCGCGCTGGCCCCTGCCCTACCGACCGTGGAGACCGCGGCGGAGCGCGCACGACGTATCGTCGGATCATTCGCATTACATGTCGTTCTGAAGGAAGTGTCGGCCTTCTATTTTGTTTGGCCCCGGTGGGCGCAAGCGGATTTGAAACGGGAAGCAACGAGAGGTGAATCCTGCTGCACGCTCAACTCAGCCCAAAAACACAACAAAACATCCCTTCTTGGGGTTACCTTCTGACTGGCCTTTCTGACTACCACAGACGGGTCAGGTGGGGCGCCTGCCACCCCTTCAACGGCTCTTGGCGGAGGGCGCCGCAACTCGGAGATTCCCGCCCGCGCTTCTCGCGCCAACGACGTCGATCCGGAATCCACCAGGCGTCGTGAGGCCCCTCTCGCCAAGAGGGCGAATGATCCATGGGTGGCCGGCCGGCGATGGCGCACCCATCCACGGGCGATGTCTCATGGTTTCCTGCCTTGTCCCTCGGGATCGAGCCGTCTCGGGTAATCGCCACCGTAGGGCGTGCGAAGCCACAACCCCCGCAGGCGGCCGCGTCGGCGTCGCCGTTCCCACCGGTGGGATCCACACGCGGGTCCCCGTCAAAGGCCGATGCCGATGCGCCCCCATGGCCTTCACCGGGCGCACGATCGGCCGGGTCGATGGCGTCGCTGCTCAAGACGGCCGGCGCTGCGCACAGCGTGCATCCGATCCGCAAGGCCATGTCACGGCAGAGTGGAAGGCAGCATCCAGCGAGCGACGCGTTGGACCAGATCGTTCCATTGGTTGTCTTGGGAAGACAGGAAGCGTCATTGTCACCCGTGCAGCAGTCTCCGACGGGTGCGGCGTCGGCGGCAGCGGCCTGGGTGCCGCCGGATGCCGTCCGCACAGGCCGGGTCCCGCTGGGCCAGACGTCGACTCTGTCAGTCTTGCCGGGGAACGAAGCGGTGGAGGCGAGGAAGAGCCAGACTCCATGTCCGTCAGCATCACGAGCCGCTTGGTCATCGTTGGCGTGCGAGCCATCCGCATGGCCTTCCTCGTCCGACGGCGACATCGACAGCATTGACTCGTGGCTGGAGGCTTCGACAGCCGTCCCGATTGGACCAGGCACGCGCTCAGCCGGGTCCATGCCGATCTCCGCACCCACGCCCTGGCTCCCCTCTGACTCATCCTCAAGCGATATTATAGAGTTCCCAGCGGAACGTACGACATCCCATGGCGTTGCTCGGTCCCCGCCTTCGAGCATCTGGCTTCCCTCCAGCTCATCCGTATCTCAGTGTATCTCCGACGTTCCTGGTTCCGTTGTCGATGCCGCTTGGCCGGATCATCATTTTCCGTCCACGCAGCCCCAAAGTCCTCGCCTCGTTCACGCCGCGCTCTCGGAAAGCGCCCTCCTTCTACCTTCATCATCAACGTCGACCTCGGTTTCAACCTCGCATTCTGCTGGCTCCGCATCTTCGCAATGGCTGGTATCCCAGTCGCCACTGCCGTTGCCGGCGCCGCCGTCCGACGCTCACCGCGTCGTCGCGGATCCGTCCTCCAACCGATCGGCTATATGTCCGCCGCTGCGGTCGCCGCCACCGCCGCCGTTGCATCCGCCTCCACACCTTCGTCCCCTCTGCCCCCCCGAGTCCCTTGGGCTCTGCATGGGCTGCGCAGTACCCACGGCCCCACGCACCACGCCGCGCCCCGATCCCTTATCCAGTCCCGCCTTGCATCGCGCTTCCGACTCCGGCCACGCCCCCGCAATCGTCCTCGCGCGGTCCGACCCCGGCTCGCCCCCTTCTCGCATGTCCACGCCTGCGCGCACATGCTCCGTCCTGTGTACAGCCTCCTCACGCGTCCCATCTCCGCAGCCCGCGGTCTTCGGTCCGCATGGCGTGCAGCCACTATCGGGGCAGGCACCCCCCGTCACGCCTCGATGTCCCCTGTCACCCGATCGAGCCGGTCTGCCGAAGCATTCGACTCTGTACAAGGTCAGCGACCGCGTCTGCCACGCATTCGCGCCGGTTCACGACCACGTTACTGGCTCTGGGTTTGGGGATGGAAGCCGGGATCCGCTCGAAACCGGGATTCCTCACCGCGATCACCCTACCCAGCGGCAGACTTCCATCCCGACCCCTCCGCGATCCGCGACTCTGTCCCGCCCACCGAGCGATGGACGGCCCGTGTCCGCTGGTCCGCCGCCAACCGGCCCACAAATCGGCCCCGTTGGAACGCGGCACTTCCCGTCCTGGGAGGAGCTGGAGGCACCTAAGACGAATGCGAATGTGACCCCAACGGCACCTGAATCTTCTACTCCCGCTGTGACATCGTCATCACCATGGATTCCTCTTTCTCCACTTCCGAGTTCCGGATCCATACAGGACCCTGTATGCCCCACAGAGAATGTCATGGGTAGAGAACCCCTAGACGAAGAGCACGATGATGCTTCTTCGACCACGTCGTACTCGTCGACCGGCACGAGCTCGACCACACGGCAGCTGGCCTCCGTCGCCCTGACGGCGCACAAGTTAGCCCGCATGAACAAGCGCCAGCATCTTCCGGAATGGGACAAGACGGCGTCAGCGTCTCAAGCGGACGGCTCTAGTAATGCGAATCCCACCACGAAGCGCGCCCGTGCTGCAGAGGCGTGGACTACCATCTCGTTACGCGCGATCGCTGCTCGAACGTTCAAGACGCAATTGACGGCGATGGCAGATATAGAGAGCGTCGCTAAAGACGACCGCTCACCGCAAGATGCTCTTATGGCGCGCGATCTTGATCCGGAGGCGACCAAGGCGCTGCTGACGGATGTGATCCGTGAACTCGATGCGGCGCAGTCTCAGTCGCTACGCCTGCGTCTCGAAGTTGTGAAACGGCTTGCAATCGGACCCAAACATCGAGTCGGCGATCGCATGCCGGTCACGACGTCAAGGATGCTGCTGGATACGCACCGGCCTTTCCGCGTATACACGACCTTGCTACGCAAATGTCTCCATCTCGTGACACATCGAACCATTGCGACCAAGCGCGATCTTTACTACCGTGACGTCGGCCTCTTTCGAAACCAGGCCACCGTCGATAACGCCCTGGAGGATATCGCCGCTAGCCTGGGCGTGCGTCGCGGGTGTCTCCATGTGGTCGCTGCGTCACGTGGGCTGATTGCGGGCGCCGTGGTGTACGTGCTGCGCAGTGGTGAGCGCGTTACGGTATCGGAGCATGATAGCGAGCAAGGCGCGATGCTGCCCCCGCCAGAGACGATTGCTGAGATTCTGCCGCCGCCTCTGGAGACTTTCGTGCTGATTGTCGAGAAGGAGGCCACGTTCCGTTCGCTGCTAAAGCTTGGGTTCCACCACCGGTTTGGGCCATGTATCCTGATGACAGGCCGCGGCTATCCGGACGTGGCAACGCGCGCGTTTGTCAAGCGCTTGGCCGGAGTCATGCGACGACAGACGATCGAACCCAAACTCGGCCCTTACCTGGCGAAGGATGGGAGTGACGATAGTATCGCAGCGCTTCCGCCTTCGTCCGCACCCTTGCCCAACGCCAGCCCGGCGTCCCGGCTGCCGCTGTACGTGCTGACGGATAACGATCCCCACGGGATCGACATTTTTTTGTGCTACTCGCGCGGGTCACGCAGCATGGCATTCGACGCCGCCTCGTTAGCCTGCCCGGACGTGCAGTGGCTGGGTCTTCGGACCGATGCGTGGTACGGACCCATCGCCGCCTCGTGGTCACCCCACCCCTCGGGCCAGTTGTCCCGCGGGGTCACGGAAGGCGACTGGGAGCCCGACGGGGTCCGTCAGGCACGGAGTCTGCCATTGACGCCGCAGGACCGGCGGAAAGCTGTGTCGTGCCTGGCGCAAGTGGGGTTGCGGCAGGACCCGGACCTGGCCGTGTGCCGTCGGGATCTGTCGCGAATGCTGTTTCTGCAGCGCAAGTGCGAGATCCAGCTTTTTGAGGACGAGGCGCTCGTGCAGTGGCTGGTGCGGCGTCTTGATCTCGGTCTCCGGCCGTGTGGCCCCTGAGGGATCGCCCCCTTCCCCCGGGGACCAGCGGGATCGGCGTCCCGTCTTGTCTTTTTTTTTTCTTTGTGGCGATCGGACATGAACCGCGCCATCCTGCTTTCTTTTGGTTCGGTGTAAGCAATCCAACGAGACGCCGAGGGGTTTGACGCGACGACTACACATGCCACGAAGTATAAAACGGACGACGCTGGGGCGCGAGTTTATCCAGCGATCAGCGATGGCCACCACCGAGGAGGGACGCGAAGTCGATGGCCACCACGGAGCTCCATGACGGGTGTCCGTCCGTCGCGAGCCCGAGCGGGTCGGACCCCGATCACCGCGGTAGACGGCGTGCTGCAATCGGCTGCTCCCATGGATCGGACCAGGCCGAGCAGCTGGCTGTCGACGTCCTCACGGGGTTCCATCCACGCTTGCAGGATCAGCGCCCGCCGCACGGCACGGCGCGCCGCGATGCCGCGATGCCAGCGGTCCGTCACGGTCATGCTCATCATCACCGTCATGGGCGTCCCATCCCATCAGACGCTGGCGGTCAGGGAGCGCAGCTCCACTTCCTCGCTGACATGCCGATGGGCTTCCCCCGGTGATGTCGTCGCTGCGGGGGGTTTGCAGGCGGACTGACTGCCGCCATTCCGCCCGTCGGGATGGCGGCGTAGCGAGGTGAAAAGGGCGGATGCCCACGGCTTCGAGGGCGGATCGCGCAGATCGCCTCTGCTCCGCTCCGCTCGGGGCGCTAGGGGGCCGCCGATCCCTGCTGAAACTCCGACCGCCCGAGCGGCGAATGAAGGCGGCACCCGCGCCGCCGATCCCCATGGCCCTGCCGGCGGGTGTCGCAGGTGGCAACGCCCGCCGGTGGCAGGCTCACCTGCTGCACCTGCACCTGCACCCGCATCCAACCTTCGCGCCATCGCGCTTGCCAACGCCTTCTCCGCTGTCGTTCGCAGGCATTGAGCCAGTGATGATCGAGCGTTTGAGGGTCCTGCCGGACGGGGAATAGGATATGGGAGGCGCTTGCTGGTATTATATACGACGCCACGACCCGGCACCAGGCATCGGCGATGGATCCGGCCAGATGCTGGCATCGTGCCCATTCACGCTGTGGAACACGGGCTCGTTGATCAAGACGGCAACACTTCTTTTGCTGCAACGCACCGCCCTTGTCCAAACCTTAGAGATTTCCCATAGAAAATCACGGACGACGTCGTGACCAGCCGCCGCAGACGCCCACGTGGCCAGCCTATGCTGTCAGCACGATTGACCCATATTCCTGCCACTGCTCGCATCCCCTCACATCCGATCGACTGTCCCGTCAACATGGTCCTCACGATGCGCGCCGGCTCGGACGTCTTTGCCGAGCTGGTGCAGAGCCCCGTGGCCGAGAAGCCTCCGATGGCACAGATGCCGCAGCCCGCGTCGCCCGCACCCCCCGCGTCGCCCGCCCACCTCATGACCTCCGCCAGCACCCTGCTGCGCCGCCGCGGCATGACGGTCGGCGCCGCGCACCACCGCTTCTCGGAGGGGGACTTCGGCCTCGCGGCTGACCAGGCCCGGCTCAGCGTCTCGACGCTCCGCGTCCCGAGCCTGCTGTCGCCGCGCGCGTCCACCGCGTCCTTCGACTACCCGAGCACGCCGTCGCTCGCGCTCTGCCGCTCGCTGCACGCCTCGCACGGCGGCCCCGCGTTCGGCGCCTCCTTCGGCGCCTCGTTTGCCTCCGCGGTCGGCTCGCCGTTCCTGTCGACGGTCGGGTTGCACGCCAGCTTCGCGGCGTCGGCGGCGCTCGCGCAGACCACGATGACGACGTCGCCGACGGCCGCGGCCGCGCTCGCCGCCATGGCCGCCGCGGCGCCGCCGTCGTCCAAGGCCTTGTCGCGCCGCTCACAGTCCATGTCGCAGGTCGCGCTCGACTCGAGTCGTGCGCTGCTGCGCCGCTCGAGCGGGCTCGTGCTGGACCTCATGCCGGCCACGCTGCAGCGCACCCTCAGCTTCTCGCCGGGCAGCGAGGAGCATGGCAAGGTCTTGCTCGCCTCGACGGTCGGCGCCGCCATGGTCCTCGGCATTGTCCGGAATATGCTGTCCTAGGCAATCGCGGCCTTTTACAATCGAAAAAAAAAATAAATAAAACGGCCCGTTATTATCGACTTAAAAAAGTGACATCAATCCATCTGCAGGACAAAGCGGGCGACGCGGCGCAAGCTAGATATCATCCAAGAGCAGGGAATGAATCCGCGGATGCAGCGGCTTCTGGTTGTTGGCAATGACGCTTCCGCTGGCCTGATGGAGGGGACTCGCTTGAGCCGCGAAGAAAGAAGCGGAGCCGTCCGCGTGTGTCCCGGACGGCCCAAATTCCTGCGGTGGCGGATGGTAGCGCATGACCCCCGGCTGGCTGAGCACGCGCAGCGGCATCGGGTGGCCCTGGATCGGCAGCGCCTCATTGGGCGGCATGGGGGGCAGCGGGGGTCCCGCGGCCGACGCCGATGCCAGCCGCGGCAGTGCCGAGAGCGCGACGGATCCCGAGACGGACGGCGTGCCGCGGCTCAAGCGGGCCTCGTGGCTGCGGTCCCGGCTGTCGTCGGGGTTCCGGCTCTCCTCGAAGTATCCGTCCTCCAAGGAAATGTGCGAGCGGTCGGCCGAGCGTTGGCGCGCCGGCGCGAGCGTCCGACTTGCGTCCGAGAGCGGCTGCGCGGCGTCCGCGTCCTCGGGACTCGGCGGCCCGCACGACGACACCATCGACGACACGGAGTGCGTCGACGAGAGGGAGCGCGCGATGGCCTCGAGCGTCATGTCCTCCAGCGGCCCGTCGCCGTCGCCGGGCCCGCGCATCCTGCCGGAGGGACCGGATCCGGTCGTGCGGAAGCCGACGCCGGGAGACGCGGCGCCAGCATACGCGGCGACGGCGCCCGGATCGCCGAGATCGCCTGGAGAGGGCCATCCGTAGCGGACCATCGTCTCGTTCGCGCATATCAGCCGGCCGTCGCCGAACTCGGACTGCCCCGGAAACAGCTGGCTGATCACGGGCGAGCGGCCGCCACCGCCGCGAGGGTCTTGCGGAGAGCCCGCCGCGCGCGAGAGCGAGTGGTCCTGGTGGGTCGGGAGCGTCATGCCAGCTGCCGACGGGGCCGCGGGCGGATTCATGCGGCCGCGCAGCCGCGCCCAGAACCCGCCCGGTTTCCTGCGCGCCTGGGGGGCGTCGTAGAAGCGCCCCCTGCCCGCCGCGGCATCCGTGATGGCGGCCTCGGCCTCGGCATCGGCCGTGGCGTCGGCCACATCGACGGCCATGGCGGCGGGCATCGTCGTGACAGACATCGCGCGATCAACAGCGCGCTGCGGCCCGACGACCGTGATGGCCTCGTTGTAGCCGACGACGCGTGCCATGATACTAATCCCGTGGCTCAGGAAGGAGGGATTGCGGGACGGCGCGGAGCCGCCGCTCGAAGTCGGCGACGCGGAAGTGGCGTTCGATGCCGCCGACTGCGAGCACGGCTGCGAGTCGGTGGTGCATGTCGACGACGATGAAGTCGACGACGATGACGAGGACGACGTGCAGGAAGCCGCATGGCCCGACGCCAATCCGCGAGCAGACGCCGCCGAAGGGGGTCCGTCGTCGGCCGTGCGTTTCGCCTCGAGCCGCTTCCACGGCAGAGTGGACGAGGTCGACGCGTAGGACGCCACCGACCACGGGGGTCCCGGCGCGAGGTGACGGGCATGCTGCAGGCTCGCATCTGTCGACGCTATGTCCGCTGCGTTCGCCACGTAGCGGTCGGACTGGCTCGGGACCGCGAGGATCCCGTCGTCGTCGATGCGGATCACCTCATCGGTAGGATCCGCGGTCAGGAACGACGGTGACGGCGGTGGCGACGTCCTCCAGAAGGCTTTCATGCGCCATGCGCCAACCGGCTTCATGCCGTCGCGGCCGCGGCGGCGGCGGTGGTCCCGTGGGCGTCGCTCCTCGGCGGGCGGGCCTGGCGGCAACGGGCTGATCGCCCCGTCGTCCTCCTTGCGCTTCTGCAGCAGCACCATCCGTAAAAAGACCAGCACAATCGCGGCGCCGAGCACGGCGATCACGCACACGATCGCAATGAACAGACCCTGGCTGAACTGGAACCCCGGGGGCGGCACTCCCGTCGGCGCCGCGAGACGCGTCGGGGCGTGCGGGCCCGGCGACGACGTCGGCGCCGGCATCCGGGCAGACGTTGCCGCGGTCAATGCGGTGGCCGCAGGCGCAACGGGCAGCGCGGGCGGGAGCGGCGACGTCTGAGTCGGCGCGACGAGGGGCGACGGCAAAGCGGCGGCCAGCGGGAGCGTGGTCGGGGCGGGAGCGAGTGCCGTCGGCGAGGGCGGTCGAGGCGTCGCCGGGGCCGGTGCTGTCGCGGTGCCGGGCGCAGGTGCCGTCGCGGGCGGGGGAGCGACCACCGCGCCGCTTGTCTGAGGGTCCATGATGCCGAAGAGCAGCCGCGGCGATCGTCACTGACACGTGTGCTGCCGAGCCGCGCGCTCTCGTCCAATCAGGCAAGCCGCAACGGTCTCGACGGGTCCAGCAAAACCAAGAGGAACAGCGGCAGACGAGCTTGGGGAGGTCAGGAAGCGCGAGGTTGGCGAGGGGACCTGCGTGCCTTCGCTCGAGGATGACCCACTACCCGGGATCGCGTCGGCGTCGTCGTCGTCGTCGTCGTCTCGAACGGCATAGTCCATTGAACCAGGATATCGCTTTGTCCGAGCGACCATCATTAGTTTTCGAGCTTCGTGGCGAGACGCATGGACGCGCATCCGCCCGCTACAGTTCGCGCCAGGCAGCAATCGTCTGCGGCGTCAGGGCCAGCGCAACCCCGAGCGTCCTGAGCGTCCTGAGCATCGCTCCATGGGCTGCCAGGGCATCGCGCATCGCGAAGCGACGGCGAACGCGCAACGCGGACGAGTGGGACCATCGATGCATTTCGACTGTCGATAGGAGGGCGGTGCCCACGCTAGAAGCCGACCTTGAACCGCTTGGGTGAGCCGTTGGCATCCGCCGCGTGGGTCGCGCACCCCAGGAGAGACAGCGCGATGCCGGCAAGCGCAAGCCGCAGAAAAGCGGGGTCCTAGAGTGGGCCAGAGATGGACTCTACAATGCCGTGCCCGGCCTGCAGAGCGCGCTCGGAGGGCGATGTGGCGCGGCCAAACATCGACAGAATCACACGTCTCATTCTCGACAGCGATGACATGGGGCTGTATCTTCGCCCATGGCCCTGGCCATCAAGGTCCACGAGATATCGCCATCGCTCATGCCAACGCCATCACCAGGTCCCGGCAGGACAAGCCAATTAAAGACGCCACGCGGACTGCGACCACGAAGGCCCTTCGTACCCGGGCTGGCACGTGGTGGCCGTGGCCTGAAAAGGCCGCGGCCGTTGACAGCCGCCGCTGTCAAAGGAGCCCGACCGCGCATTGACAGGATACCCGCAGCGTTGACATGCTCCGCGCCGTCCGGGCCTTCCCCCCGAAAGACGGGAGCCGTCGTCGACGGCCACGTAGCGGTCGGCCATCGTGAAAAACGCCACACCTGCGCCACACCACCACGGCGCTTGGCGTCTCGGTCGGCCCGCGGCCACGCTCAGCCTGGCCAGGTGATGGCCACCTCTATGCCGCAGGGCCAAGCCACCGGCAGGCCGTGGAGAGGTGATACCGATCGGGAGTTCGCGCCGACGATGCCGAGCCTCAGTCCTGCCTCCCGAATCCCCGATGCAGGAGGCCGGCGCCGCCGCCTCAGACGCGGCGCTTGGCGTTCGCGCGACGCTGGCTGCGCTTGCCGCGGACCGGCAGATCGTCCAGATTGAGGACCCAGTGGAGGTGTTCGGGCACGGCGAGGCCGCCCTCCTCGTCGAGCGCGGGCCCGTCGGCGCCGGCCGCGGGCGGCGGCGACCGAGCGGCCGCGGCCGAGGACGACGTAGCCGCAGCGGACCACAACGGGTGGCCGCCGCCGCCGCCCTCGCGCCGCGCCGCGGCGACTGCGGCAAACGAGCTGCCCGTAGCGCTGCCGGCGGCGGCGCCAGGGGCCGCCACGCTGCTGCCACCACCGCCGCCGCCGCCGCCCGCAGCGCCCGGCGCGGGCGCCTCCCGACCGGACGCCGTCGGCAGGGCCGGCGTTTCGTCGAGGCTGAGCAGCCGCGCGCGCTCCAGATCCTGGTCGAATGCGTTCATGGCCGAGCCGTCGAGCGGCATCAGGGGCGGGCGCGTCGCGGCCTTAAGCGCGGCGGCGGCGGCGGCCGCCGCCGCCTGCTGCGCCACAGCGGCCTGGGCCTGCTGCGCCTCCGCCTGGTGCTGCCGGACGCGGTCGTGGCGCTCCTGCAGGGCCTCGGCGTACTGGTCGAGCAGCGAGTCGTCGAGGATGCCGCGCCAGTCGGCCTCGACGACGCTCACATCGCAGCCCAGCGGGATCGTCGCGAGGGCCGCGGACGTGCGGCGCAGCGCGGCGTCGCACGACGCGTCCGTGACGGTGAGCGCCGGCACAAAGAGCGTCGGCGGCCAGTTGTCCGGCACGCCGAACTGCTCCCGCAGCAGCTTCAGGTCCAGCGGATGCAGAAACAGGGCTTGGCCGTCCGCCGCGCGGTAGAAGTAGCTCGCGCCGGGGACTTTGGGCCGCGGCGCCGACGGCGGCAGCGCCGCCACGTGGGCGGCCAGCACGGCTTCCCAGTCCTGCGCGGCCTCGGGCACGCTCAGCACGGCGTCGCGCTGCGCCGCGAGGGCGGCCTGCCGCGCCGCGCACTGCTGCGCCACCTGCTCGCGCTGCGCCTCCAGCAGCGCGATGGCATGCTCGATGAACGGCTCGTCCTTGGCAATCGAGCCAAACAGCTCGTTGGCGAGCCGCGCCGCGACCGCCGGGGTGTGCGCCTGCATCTTGCGCCGCTCCGTCGCCATGTGCTGCTGGATCGCATCGTCATACTGCTTCGCGGTCTGCTGCTCCGCTGCGAGCAGCTGCGCCAGCTCGCGGGCTTCCTTGTCGAGGATCTCGGTTAAGTGGTATCCCGGGTCGCAGACCAGCAGCCGGCAGAAGGGCGCCAACGCTTCCTGGATCGCGGGCGGGTGCTCGGGCAGGTGCCGCAGCCGGCAGTACGCCTGCTTGGCGGCCTCGCGCGCGTGCTGCGCCACGGGGACCGCGACCGTCGAGCCCGTCGACCGCTTCATGAGGGTCATTTCGATGGGGCTCGGGTCGGGGCCCGTGGCCATGACACTTTGCTTCGAGAAGCGGTTCTGCAGCCGCACGCTTTTCAGCTCGTCCGACCGGATCTTGGCGTGGCACACGGGACAGTCGATGGCCTTGCCGTCGGCGTGGCTCAGGTAGTGCAGGATGCAGGACCAGCAGAACACGTGTCCGCAGCGGCCGACCTTCGGCGCCTTCGGCTCGTCCAGACAGATCGGGCAGTGGATTGCATTGTCCAGATTCGGGACCTGCACCTGCACGACATCGCTCCAGATGACGGCGAGGTCGGGGTCGCTGAGGTACGCGCCGTAGTCGCCGCTGTCGCGCAGAACAAACTGGTAGTTGGCGTCGACGAAGCCGGGCTTGTCGGACGCCGACAGCGGCCGGCGCGCGTGGTGACTGCCGTGGCGGCCGCCGCCGGCGCCCGGCGGCCCGTTCGGCAGTGGCCCGCGGCGGTCGCCATGGCTGCCCGGCACGCGGCGGCGGGCAGCGCCCGTGGCCTGCGACGCAGCCCCAGAAGCGGCCGCGTGGGCGCCGCACGACCCCGATGCCGCGGCGGCGGCCCCCGGCTTGGCCCCCGGCTCGGCGCGCTGAAACGCCGGCAGCTGGAACTGCAGCAGATGCGTGATGCTCGTCTCGCCGCGGCGGTTGGCACGCACGCGGAGCCGACCGACCGAGCCCTCGCCAGTCAGGTGGGACTCGAGCTCGTCGTAGAACTCGTCGCTGGCGTCGTCGCCGAGGCCGAGCTGCGCGGGGCTCCAGCCACCGGCGTGGGGGCGCGAGGCTCCCGCGTGGCCGCCGTGCCGGCCGTGCGCCTTGGACGCGGCCTTGCGGCCGTGGCGCCGCGCATGCGAATGCGACGGCCGCGACGGCGCGCCGCGGGCGCTGCTGCTGCTCGCGCTCTCAGCGGCGTTCGTGCGGGCCGCCGCCGACATCGGGTTCAGGGCACGGACGCTCGTTTCCTTGTCGGCCGCCGAGGCGCCCGCGGTCGTCGCAGCGGTGCCGGTAGTCTCGGCCGTCTCGGCCGTCGTGCCGCCGCCGGTGGGCGCCGAGGACGCCGAGGTCGAGGATACGGTCGACGGCGCGGGCGATGCCGAGGACGCCGAGGTCGAGCTGGCACCAGCCGCCGGCGTCAGGCGTGCGCCCAGGTGCGCGGCGACGGCGGCGGCGGCGGCGGCGGCAGGACGGACGGGCATAGGCGCCTCAGGACCGTCAGAGTCGTCGGAGACCGACGACGCCGAGGCTGACGCTGCCGCGCCAGCATTGGAAGGGATCATGGCATCGGCCGTGGCGTTGGTGACGTCGGCGGCGTCGGCGGTCGGAGAGCTCATGGCGGCGGCGGCGTCAGGGCCCACGGGCCACGTGGCGGCCAGGGAAGCCGCGATCTGCACCACCGAGCACCGAAATCCAAGGTCGCTGCCGTGTGTCGTCGCCGTCTTTTGCTGGAGAAGCGACTCGAGGCCAGAGGTCGGGATCCTTTGGAGGCCGGGGGCCCGGTCTCCGGTGGCTGGGTCCGCGTATCGTCCGCGGGTGCGCTGCGGCGGGTGAGGATGAGCGAAGAAGTGTCGCCGAGGTCAAGGACGGAAGGTCTGCCTATGCGTGAGCGTCACCGTCAACGAGAAGGCCTGTCCTAGTCCGCTACGCCGTGTGATCCGTGTCGACGTGGCAGCCTCGTCACGCAACGAGGAGATCGGGCGAGACCGAAATCAAAAGAAAGGGGTATGGCGAGCCAAATGATCAGCGAGACGGGGTCCTCATGCAACGCGCTCGAAGCCACGAGTGCCACGTGGCAGACGTCACCGGTGCTGCCGCTGATCGCGCCTGAGACCGCAGCGAGCGCTGGTGCGACGCCGATCATTGTCGCCTCACGCGACCCTGATTGAGTGGTCTCGCAGACCGCGACCGAGGGCTTGTCAACCCGGCGAAAGCGCGGCGCAGCCGCTTCGTTCGCAAAGGGTCCCAATGCGCCCCCCCGCCGCGCCGCGCCGCTCGCTCCGTCGCCCCCAACGGCACGGAGGCGGCGCTACGCCAGTGTCAAGATCCAGCGATACCACGCCAAGCCAGCCGAGCCCGAGCGCTCCGACGGCTCTCCGATGCGGTTCTCGAGTCACGCGTCCGTGCATCCCTCACATGCATCATATCGATGTTAGACTGTTTCGGCAGGGATCAGCTCGGACGCGGCGTCAGCGCCGTCCGGATCCAGCACTTCGCGCTCATGGCCCGTGTCGGGCCGGTTCTGCGCGGCATACCAGTTGAGCTCGTCGGCCATGATGCCGTCCCAGCTGCGCATGGAGTCCGTATCGTCGTCCGCCGGATGGGCGACGGCGGCCGCCTCCGCGCCGCCGGCTGGGGGGTGGCCCAGCGCGGCGCCCAGCCACGGCGCATCGACCACGTGGTCCGCTTGGAAGGTATCCCCGAGGCCGCTGTCGGCAAACACTTCCTGCTGCAGCCAGGTCTCGTAGTTTTCCTGGAAGTGCTCATCGAGCTCATTCACCCAGGCCTTGTTCGTCTTGAACGCGGCGGCGGTCGACATGGCGTCTGCCATACTGGGGTGATGGAGTGACGAGGACGACACCGACGACGCGAAGGAGGTCGGGGACGAGGCCGACGGCTGGCCCGCATCGCGCGGGCTCGCAGCATGAAACGAGGGCCGACGAGGCCGCGGCCGCGGCCGTTCCAGCGACGGTGAGTCCGGCAGCAGCGCGAGCAAATCGTCGTGGTCGCCGGCATTGAGCGCCGTTTCCAAGTCAGAGCCCGGGTCCACCATGCCTGGGGTCGTGCGGTCCGGCGGGGCGGTGGCGGCTGCGCGTTCGAGGCCGCGCTCTTCCTCGAGGTAGGCACGCAGCGTGTCGTGGTAGTGGGCCGTGACGGCGCGGAGCGCCTGCTCTTCCCGCAGCGCGAGCTCGGCCACGGCCTGCGCGTCGCCCGAGAGGTAGCGGTCCACGAGCAGCGGCCGCAGATGGATGTAGATGCCCGTGATGGCCCGCATACTGTTCATGCGCCACTTGCGCCCCAGGTACGGGGTCTGGCTCTTGAGCAGCTTGAGCGCATAGATCTGGACGCTGGGCTGGTCGACGCGGAGAATGCGTTTGAGCACGGTCGTGCACTTCCACTGAACCAGCGCGAGAATGCGGTGGCATTTGCCTTTCGTAAGCTTCTGCAGAATCTGCAGCAAATGAATCATCGTGCAGATATTGTTGAAGTCCACGGCGGGCGCTTTCGATGATGCCGCTGGCGGCGACGATGCCGACGGCGAGACGAGCGGCGAATGCGACCCGTCGGCCTGGGCTTGCGCACGCGCCACATCGAGGTCCAGGCGGTCATAGGGCGGCCGCCGGCAGTAGAAGGTGAACTGCGACTGTGGCAGCGGCGGTTGCCGAAAAAGGATTTCTTTGTCCTTCTGGTAGACGTCGTCAGGCTGAGACGGGGCCGTGGTGGGGCCCCCGCTGCTCTTAGAATTGAGCGGCTGGAACCAGATGCTCAGCATCTTCAGCAGCAGGATCGCGCCGTTGTTGTCGATCAAGAGCTGACACAGGTACTCGAAGCGCAAAACATGCATGCGCTTGGCCATCTTGAGTAGCAGCATACTGATCGTCGCGATCACCCGCGTCACGATTTGGCGGTGACGCTTGATCTCGTAAGCTTCCAGCAAGGCGGCTGCCTGCTCATCCGACACGGAGCCGCCCTCGCCCGACGACGTCTCCCGGGAAGAGCCGGAGGCTGGGCCGCTGCTCGGCGCCGTGGGCTCAGGCGGCGGCTGCAACGCCGTGCCCAGGTTGATGTAATACAGCCAGCGCACGAGCAGGCCGATGTGCGATGGCCACCCGTCCAGGAGCCGCGCCCACAGGTCGTCCATCAACCAGAGCGTATTCGTCTCGGGCGTCGCGTCCGCGTCGTCCGGCGACGGCAGCGCGTCGTGCAGCATCGCGTGTGCGGGCGCCGCCGGCGATGCGGACGCCGCCGCGGCCGCGGCGGACGAGACGGGGCGGCCGTCGATGGCCGCGGCGGCGGCTTGGTGCTGCTGCGCCCGCCGGGACTCAAACAGCTGCACGCGCCCGAGACTCACGTAGATCGACTCCGTGTAGATGCGCAGCGCGTCCTGGATAAACTCGGGCGTCGCGTGCACGGGCTCGCCGACTTCCTGGGCCAGCGTCGACAGGGAGCGCTGGATGGCGGCCGTGACGTGGGCATCGCCGAGCGGCGCGACCGGCACGAGCGCAGCGGCGTGATCGGCGTGAGATCCGCCCGCGGCGCCGTGAGCGCCGTCGCCGCCGCTGCCCTGCGAGTCGCCGTGGCTGCCGCCCATACCGCTGACGGTAATCAGATCGAATTGGGCAAAGAAGGGGTCCGAACGGCGCAGGAGCTCGCCCAGCGTGGGCAGGATCACGGCAGGATAGCGGATCAGGATCATGGATGCAAAGTACTGGTAGTCGGCGGGTGAAGCTTTCACGTAGAGCGCTTCGCCGGGCGGCAAGTCACCCAGTCCGGCGAGCGCGCGGCTCGTCCGCTTGAGGCGCGTGAGCCGCGGGGTGCCGCCCGTGATGGCCAGCAAGGCCTTCCAGATCACCATCAGGAGCTTCTTGAGCGGTGACGAGCGCTTATACCCGTCCGAGAGGTGCCCCAGCAGATGGAACAGGACCGCCACGAGCGGCGACACAGCCACGAGGTCGTCTGAGAGCGGCATGGCTTCGCAGGCATTGGTCCGAACCAGGTCGAGCAGCAGATGAAACAGCACACCGAGCGCGACCGTGATCCGCTCCATCATGTGTTCCTTGACGGCGTGATACACGGCATGCTCGGCGGCGGCCTGCTCAGCTGCCGCGGCCCGCTCGGCACCGCCGGTGCCATCGCCATCGTCATCGTCATCGGTGGCGCTGGTCGTGGTGGTGATCGTGGACGTATCCGTGTCGGTCGTCCCGTCGGGCGACATCGGACGATGGCGATGCAAGTCACGATCCCCCGACGGCGGCGTCGCGGCCGCCGTCACGGTCGCGGAGGCGGCCCCACGATCAAGACTCGGATCGGGCGATGTCGCGGCCGTTGACACCGGCGGCGCGGCTTCCAGATGGGTGCGCAGCTGATCGGCTGCGACCTGGAGATACGTCGAGACGGCCGGGAGCACGTTGTTCTCCAGCAGTAACGCGGCGTTGGTCTGCATCTGGTCCATCAAGGCGTCGACGCGGTCGTCATACAGCGCATAGCAGCCCTGCGCCACGTACAGCAACCCGCGGACCGCGCGGTCCTGCTCGTCCTGGTCCTGCCGCTCCAGCAGGTCCATCAGCTCCACGATGACATCGCTCCGGGTCGCGGCGCTCACATCCCACCACGTGGCGGTGGCACGCTCCTCGTCGCCGTCATGGAAGCACTCGAGGAAATCGTGGCGACACTGCGCCACGAGCGCGCGGTCGTGCAAATCGTAAAAATCGTCGACCTCGATCGGCCATGCTTGCTCGTCAGCATACTGGAACGCGAGCCGGCCCACTCCCGGTATCGGCGTATCGATGGGCGCAACGGCCGCGGCGGCTTGGCGCGCGGCCTCGAACTTCGACTCGGGCAGCGGCGCGCCGTAGAAGACGCCGGGCTTGCCGGCGAATTGGGGTCGGCTGGTGTTGTTGTCGCCGGCCAGCGTCGACGAGGACGACGAGGCGCTCTCGCTGGCGTTCTCCGCGACGGCGCCCGCGCGGAACGCTTCCTCATAGAGCCGCCGCTGCTCGTCCTGGCTCAAGGGGCGGGCCGGGCCGGGTGGCGCCGACGCGGCCGCGGCCGCGGCGGGCCGCGGCGCGGGCTCGAGGGGCGCGCCGGGGTCTTTGCCCTCGACGTACGGCGGCGGCGGCGGCGTCGGCGGCAGATCGTACAGCGGATGTGCCGCTTCGAGGGTCGTGTACCGCGGGGCGGGCGAAAAGATCCGCGGCGCCGGTAGGCGCAGCGGCTTGAACTCGATCATGCCGATCCGGTCTGGCGATGATGCGTCGGAGTTTGCGCGGGAAGGCGGCGGCGGCGTCGTCCACGTGGCGAGGCCGTCGGCGATCGACCGCGCGCGGCGCGGAGACCGAGCCGCGGTCACACCGTCCGACGGCGTCGGTGTCGCGACGATGCCACGGGGTCCGACGGCGTCACCGACGTCAGAGAGCCGAGGCGGCACCGGTCAGGCGGTTCAGCGTCCGATCGCACGCGCGGAGGAGTGGATGGCGCGGCCATGGGAGACATCGGCGCCGGCGCTGGGGCATGCGGGTCGGCGAGGGCAGGCCACGACGACTCCGACGGGCTCGATCGGAATCGCGGCGGCCGGCTTTTGGATGCAACTCCGTGGATCGGCGATACTCGACGGGCTGCTTGCGATGGATCAGCATCGTGCCGCTGACAGAAGGATGGCGATCTTGTGCCCTGCGTAGGCAGCTCGCGCCGACGTGGACCTGTTTGGACCTGCGTGGACCTGCGGCGGCGGCGGCGGCGGCGGCGGCGGTCGTCACGATGGAACCGAGCGCCGCCCCCCAGCGCCCATCGGCCCGACAGGGCCCTTTTCCCTTTTGTCGCATCGACCCCGGCTCAGCATCCCATCGCGATCCGGTCCGCGGCAAGTTCACTTCACGATCAATGTCGGCGACTGGGCTCCCTCGGTGGTGCCATCGTGCTTTTCAGCAATCATACTGAGTCGCTGATCGCTCGATCTCGATCGGCGGCGAGAAGAATCTTGAATAATGGTCGAGCGATGCATCACGCTGTGCCCATCGGGTCCGCGCGTTCTCGGCGTTCGAGACGGATGGATGCCTGCAACATGGAAGAGGGGTCATTCACCATCGACACATGCGGGGAGCGTGCTCGTGGGTCAATCGGGTTCTTCGCGAATCCTTCGCGATCCTTCATCCGTCCGCGCCAGGCCCCGAGCCTTCTCTGCCGAGCAGAGTATACCGCCGCATGCCGGTGGCAGCCGCTGAGCACTTAAGGAGCATTCAAGAAGCCCCACAAAGATGATCCGCAGCCCCGTATCACACACCGACGCCTGGGTGAGTGGCCTAACAGCACCGCCCCCACGGCCTCCATCCAACGATCCCTCCATGAGGAGATCCTCATGACCATCGGCCTCATCATGGAAGCAGCGGCACGTGGCAGCGACGTGCTTTCGCCCTCGAACACAGCGATCTGACCGGCTCTCGTGGATGGCGCCTTGTTAGGATGGTGGCGCGTCGTCACGCATCTACTAGACGAGTTTGCACGCGTCTCCTTGCCTATTGGCGTCATGGTCCTCACTCTGCCGTACGAGCCCACCCTTCGGCACGGCCGTGGAAGAGCGGCCGCGGGCGGGTTCTTCCTGGACGGTGAGGGTGAAGCGCGCGCCTCTCGAAGGTGAAGCCGAGAAGAGCTGTGCGCGCCACGGCCCGCGAGCCGCCGCTGCGGCCCCACCCGGGCGCCCGTCGCCGTCGCCACCGCCGCCACGGCTATGGGACCCCCGAAGGCCGCCGCGGCCTGGTCATGACTGTACCGTGAGCGGCACGGTTCCCGCGGTTCCGGAGTCGCCAGCCGCGGCGGTTCACCGCAGGCTCACGGCGCGGGCCGGGCGGGTGCGCCGGCGCCGGCGCGAGCCGATCCGCGACGATATGAACGGCTGGCGGCACCGTGGACAGGGCGATCGGACCTGATCTGGGTCCAGGGACCACCGGTCGTCGCGGTCAGGCATGACAGGGCCTTGCCGACGGTCTATATAAAGGACCGACCGCCTTCGGCCCGTTCAACAGCGGCCGCAGACTGGCTCGATCCGTCTTCCGACGGCCCCTGATAGGCTTCTGCATTGGTCGGCCACAACGGTGATCCGCCGCATTTCTTTTTTTTTCATACACACGACGCGCTGATCTGGTGATTGGTTGATCACCGTATTCTAAAGTGCCAATTGCCCGTATTATCCTTATTACCCGTGATTCATTGCGCTCGCCTCTCTGACATTAGTCAATTCCTGCGCCTCGTCTGGACATCACTGTGCTATCTTGTCCGCGCCATGCGGTTCCGCATCGAACTGGGCCGTGATGGCTCGGCCTCCACAAAGCAGAAGGTAAGACCCGGGATCTTCCAGGATCGCCGTGGCTGGCCCCATCGCACTGCGACGCTCGGCACCCCCATTCTCATCTCCCATAGCTTCATCACGGTGATCTCTGTTCAATGATCCGGCTCCGCCGTTGCTGCTGATGATCACTGCGGACGATCGCTGCTGATGATGATCGCTGCTGACGATCGCAGTTCTTGCGGCTGCCGGCGCCGACGGCGCAAGCGCCCCACGTGCTGGAGTTCCGGTTCCCGCCGAACCTCGAGGCCGAGGATGTAGCGACGATCGGCGTGAACGTGCCCGCGGACGGCGCGGCCTTCGACCGCACGACGTTCCGCGTGCTGCCCTTCGCCGTGGACCCAGACGCCGAGGGTGACCGCCGTCTCGTGGGCAGCGTGACCATCACGACGAGCGGCGTCTACCAGTACCGCAACGAGGGCACGCACCGTGTCACGGGCATGGTGCTCTTCGATCCGGCGCTGCGCCATGCAGCGGAAGCGCCCGTCACCGACCTCGACGCGCTCTCGATCCTCACGGTCATCCCGAAATGGCTGCCGACGATGGACGGCTGGGACGCGTACTGGGCGGAGTTTCAGAGCGCCGGGTACAACGCGGTCCACCTCGCGCCCGTCTCGGAGCGCGGCGCCTCCGACTCGCCATACTCGCTGCGCGACCAGCTGCGTCTTGCGCCTGATCTGTTCCCGCCGCACGTGGGTCCGTCTGACAGCGAGCGCGAGGCCTTCGCCAAACAGACGCTCGACCGCCTCCAGGCGCAGTATGGCATCTATGGGTTCGTCGACGTCGTGTGGAACCACACCGCGTCCGACTCGCCCTGGCTCAACCAGCACCCGGAAGCCGGCTACAACCTCGAGACCGCACCGCATCTCGAGAGCGCTTACGTGGTCGACCGAGCCCTCATCCGGTTCTCGGAAGACCACGCCCGGTATGGCGTGCCCGGGATGATCCGCTCGGAGCAGGAGGTCCAGTACGCAGTCGCGCAGTTTGAAAAACAGGTGCTGCCCACAATCAAGCTGTGGGAGTTCTATGCCCTAGACGTCGCTGCCGAGCGTGCACGGCTCCTGAAAGCGCTGCAGGCCTCGGCGACACCAGTCGACGCGTCGCAGCTAGACGCGGCGCGCGGCGCCATTGCTAGTCTCAACAAGGCCGAGAGCATCGAGCGCTTCCGCACGAGCTGCGTCAAGAAAGAGGGGTGGAGCCGCGGATGCCGCCAGCTCGTCCTCGACCAAGCCGTCATCTTCTGCGTGCTTCACCACATCGCGTCCGAGGATGACATCACCGCGCTGTTGAATGATGTCAATGTCGCTTACTACCGCGAGTATGACGACGACGTCAAGACGATCCTCGTCAACACGGCCAACCGCGCCAAGTACCTGCGCGTCGAGCCGCACGGTCCGCTGCTGGGCACGCTGTCGGCGTCGGCGCCAATCAGCGACACCTATTTCACCCTGCTCACAGACCCAGCCGTGCCCGAGCGCCAGCGCATGCTCGCCAACAACGGCTGGATCTGGGACGCCGACCCCTTGATTAACTTTGCGTCCGCGTCGTCGAAGGCGTATGTGCGCCGCGAAGTCATTGCGTGGGGCGACTGCGTGAAACTCCGCTACGGCAACGGGCCTGAGGACAACCCGTGGCTGTGGCAGCACCAAGTCGCTTACACGCAAAAGATGGCGTCGCTCTTCCACGGGTTCCGCATCGACAACTGCCACACCACGCCGCTCCACGTCGGCGCCCACCTGTTGGATGCCGCGCGCCGCGTCAACCCGAACCTCTACGTGTTTGCGGAGCTCTTTACGGGCAACGCGGAGCGTGACCAGATGTTTGTCCAGGAGCTTGGGATCCACTCACTCATCCGCGAAGGCATGAATGCCAAGTCGGCCGAGGCGCTGGCGGATCATGTCTCCAAATACAGCGCCGAGAACGATGTGGTGCTCGCGACGGACGCGCACTACATGACGCGCATCGCCGCGAGCCTGGGCGGCGCCGTCGTGACGCCCACGGCGCGCAACCTGCACTGCATCTTTATGGATTGCACACACGACAACCACATGCCCGCCGAAGAGTTCACCCCGGGTCACAGCCTGCCCCACGCGGCCGTGATCGGCATGACCGCCGCCGCCGTCGGCAGCGTCCTCGGGTACGACCAGGTCTTTCCTAAGCTGCTGGACCTAGTTAACGAAAAGACGCGCAAGTACCCCCTCAACGCGATGGCGATGGGCCCCGCGCGCCGCGTGATGAACCAGGTCCATGCCCGTGCGTGCCGTGAGAACTATGCCCGCGTCTCTGTCCACGCGCGCAACGGCTTTGTGCTGATTGAGCGCCACAATCTCCTCACCAACGCAAGCTTTCTCCTGGTGGCGCGTACGCAGTACTCTCGCGCCGGGCTCGCCGTCATGTCGGCCGCGGGCGTCAACGCCTTGGCCTCGGCCGCCGCCACCGCCGTTGCCGCCGACGCCGACGCCATGCACGTCAAGCCGGCGGTACTGTCAGCCATGGACCTGCCTGAGTTGAACGGTCATCTCGAGTTCATGTATGCGGCGAGCCTCGACACGAAGCAAGCGTCGGCGACGGGCCCGCAGACGCCGCCGGGCAGCGCGCCCACGGGCTACTTTGGCGTCGTGCCCATGGCGTTCGCCGAGTACCCCGACCAGTGCCCCGACTGGATCTCGTTCTCGGACGGCCGCCTCGAGATCACCGAGACGTTCAACAAGGCGGGCATCGTGCTGTTCCACATCACGCGCCCCGCTGTACCCGTCCTGACGAGCCTGCCGCTGCTAGCGCTCGATTTTGAGAATGACGCGATTCCGGACGCCGACAGTGCAGCCGCACCGCTGGCGCAAGCAGTGGCGGCCTTGGGGCTGGAGGAGCTCAATATCGCGCTGTACCGCGGCGACGGCGAAGAGCGGGACGCGACTGGGATGGAGACGTACGACGTGCCTGGCGCGGGCCGGTTCGAGTATGCCGGCATGCAGGGTCTGTACGACGCAATCCGCCGCATTGTCAAGTACAACGATGACGGCCACGCGCCGCTCGTGTGGAACGTGCGCAACGGCCACTGGCTTCTCGACTGGATGCATGGCCGTCTCACACCTTACGCCGAGCGCTGGCCCACGATCCGGCCCTACATGGCCTGGTTGAAAGGCGAGACGCAGCGCCTGCAGACGACCATGTCGCACAATCTGTGCTTTATGGGCCTCGCGCGCCTGGTGATGCTGGTCACTCACGTGCTGCACCGCCGCGTGTATGCCCTGACCGAGCAAGCAGCTGCGGTCGCGCGCGGCGGCGACTATACGACGCTCGTGCGCGCGTGCCTGTTGACGGCGGTCCAGCTGAGCGGCGCGTCTGCGTCGGCGCAGCTCGCGCGCCCCGAGTTCTGGGCCGCCATGGCCGGCACGATCCCGGCGGAGCTGACGAAGGCCTCGCTCGCCGCGGGCCTGCCGCACTTCAGCGGCTCTTTCATGCGCTGCTGGGGCCGCGACATCTTCATCGCGATTCCGGGCCTCTTTCTCGTGCCGGGCTACTATGACCGGGCGCGCACACACCTGCTCGCATTTGCCGCGACCGTGCGCCACGGCCAGATCCCGAATCTGCTCGACTCCGGGTGGAACTGTCGCTACAACGCGCGCGACGCCGCGTGGTGGTGGCTCCAGTGCCTGCAGATGTACTGTGAGCGCGCGCCCGAGGGCCTCGCCTTGCTCGGTGTCGCCGTCCCGCGGCGGTTCCCGGTCATGCACCGCTACCGCTCGGAGACGTTCCGTCAGGACGGCCGCGTGCCCGCGCAAGACACGCAGTACCATGACGGCTCGGGCTACGACGAGGGAGACGGCGGCGTGCGCACCGACACGGGCATTGAACCCGCGCAGGCGTTCACGACGCGCAACACCGTCGCCGAGATTGTGTACGAGATCCTCGAGCGCCACCGCCGCGGCGTCCACTTCCGCGAGTACCGCGCGGGCCCGCAGCTCGATTCGTCGATGAGCCACGAGGGCTTCGAGCTGCACATCGGCACCGACCCCGAAACAGGCTTCGTCTACGGCGGCTCGCGCCACAACTGCGGCACGTGGATGGACAAGATGGGCAGCAGCGAAAAGGCGGGCAACCGCGGGATCCCCGCGACGAGCCGCCACGGCGCAGACGTCGAGATTGTCGGCCTCAGCGCAAGCACCCTCCGCTGGATCACGACCAAGGTCATCGGGCACACCCCGCACTGGCCGTGGACCGATGTCGTGCTGCCCGACGGTGCGACGGTGCCGCTGACCGCGTGGTACGAGCAGATCAAGTCGCACTTCGAGCCACACTTCTTTATCCCGGCCTCCGGCCCCGACCACACGGGCCGCGAAGACCTGATTCGACAGCGCACCATCTACAAGGACGTCGTGATGTGCAAAGACGACCCCGAGCAGGAGTTCTGCTTCCGGCCGAACCTGTTCGTGTCGATGTACCTCGCGCCCGAGCTGTTCGACCCGCAGCACGCGTGGCAGTGCCTGCAGCTGGGCCGCGCGCAGCTCGCCGGGCCCCTCGGCGCCCGCACGCTCACGCCCCTGCATCCCAAGTACCGCGGCTACTACAACAACAGCGACGACGGCACCGACATGAGCGTCGCCCAGGGCTGGAACTACCACCAGGGCCCTGAGTGGGTCTGGGTGATGGGCGCCTTCTTGCGGGCGTATTGGCGCTTCGGCTATGAGCGCCAGACCGACTCGGCCATCCGTGCCGAGACGCAGGCCTACGTGCGCGAGCGTCTGCGGGCGTACGCCGAGTTCTTTGCGACGATCCCGCTGTATGCGGGCCTGCCGGAGCTGACCAACCGCGACGGCACTTTCTGCTCGGGGAGCTGTCCTTCGCAGGCCTGGAGCACCGGTCTGATCCTGGAGGTCCTCGAACTAGTCCGCGCGAGCTAGATTTGTTCTCTAGATCTTTGCTGCGCTCCTATCTCATTCGCTTTTTCGATTCCTCATTCATACCCTGCTATTTTCCGAGATGATGGGAAGCGTTTGCCAATTCACTGATGCATCGCAGGCCATCGACAAGCGGGACATGTGATGCCTATAAATGGATGGCACCGTGTGAAGCTTTTCGGAGCGAGCTCGCCTCACACCACACGCGCGGACTATCCAGTGAGTTGCGCAGCTTCAGCGTCTTTGAGGGGCTGATCGATGGTGCTTCGCGGGAACGCTGACGTTGCCGCTGTTATCGGTCCTGCCGACTGGGTAACAACCGAGCGGGTGATTAAAACAGGGAATGTAACTGTTGTGACTTGGGGCAGAGAACAAACATATGCTCACATATATAGGTCCCTCCTTACCTAACACGAACACCGTACCCTCCTTGGTGTACCCCAGGTGTCCCCACGGAGACAGTAGCGCATTAGGTCCATCGTCGGATGAGCTTGCCGGGGATGCGGCATAGCGCTGTCGAGAGAACACATAAGCGTGATGAGGGTTACGACCCAAGCTACGGCAGAATACGATATCGCTATTGCTCAACGTGATGCGAGCCAGCTTGGAATTGAGCGCTTGTAATAAGCTTTGATGGGTACGTAATCGATGCCTTTCAAGACGAAAAACTAGAGAAGCCACCAGAAGGCCGCCATGTCATGTATAACATCTGCAATGCGCAAACGACGGTCTACCAACGTCCACATATGTCCGTACAGATTGTTCGTGTTCTCGGCATATGTTTGGAGGGAAGTATTGGCTGAAAGCAGCCTCTGGTATTAGAACAAGCTGACGATATTACTCAGGGGTGACGTACAGAACTGGCTCAACGCGATGTGTAGAAGAACCAGGGGCGGGACGGGGGCTTGGTCATCTTTGAATGAGTGTTGCTTTAATCGCTGCTTGAATGGAGCATACACCGTGTCCAAAAATTGTCGAGAGATGGAGATTTGGCCGCACGAAGCCACTTGGCCGCAGCTATGATTATTGGTGTCCAAACATTCTTTGAACTTGTTGGCTTGATGCGCTCAGGCTCGGGGCAAGTTCTGGCAGGAAGCCACGTTCCACAAAGTATCCGAAACTTTCCTTCCTTAATGGCCTTGCCTTGCTGGCAGGCAAGGCGGCCGGCCTTGCGGTCAGTGGCGAAACGGGTTTCGGATTCGAATGAGTCGAGTCGGACTGACCGGACTGACCGGCACATCCGGAGGTTGGCCCGTCCATTTCGGTGGAAATCTGGATGACGGTAGAGGTTGGCGATGTGAGGCTGCTTCAGAACAGGATTCGCGAGAGGCACCGCGTCCTGGCTCGACAGCACCGCTGTACGCATAAAAGGGCCCCATCGCCCAGTCCATGTAGCATCTGCAGACGTCCATGGTCGCTTTCCGCGTCGTGCGTTCTCCGCACGTACGATCCAGCGTTAGCCTTGCTGCCGGCCAGGAAGGTGTCCCCCATCGATGCTGAACATCTCAGCGCTCACTGTCCAACTCTTTCTCTCTCTTTCGAACACGTATCGCACTGATCGATCAAATAGATCGATTAGAGCTTTTAGCGGGAGGGAACCACCAGCGACCCTTGGAGGCCATGGGGGGGTTTGGAGGCCATGGGCGCCAGGCAGCCGTCATTCCGGTCTGTGAAAGCAACGGCCCCGACCGTCACGCAGCACTCTGCCGGCCGTCTGGGACCGCGAGCGGTGAGCCCTGCGCGCCTGCTCGGCGGCCACTCAGAAAGCTTTGGGCAGGCTGCGCTGCTCCAGTGCTGACCCGGCGACGCCCAACGGCAGGTTCGCCTATACGGCCGCGTCGCCCGGTTCTTTTCGACGGCGAGATCACGTCGACCCGCTGCCGTCCAGCGTCGGGGCGATCGTCCGCTGAGCATCGCGCCACCTTGACATCTGGCGACGTGGCCTCCACGGGCGGCGCCGGAGGCGTTGTGCCGCAACCCCGTGCAAACCCCATTGCAGTCCAAGGTCGGCAAAGTCATCCGACACTGAACCGAATGCGCGTCTGCCTCGCGGGGAACCCCTGGGGTCCACCACCGAGGGCGTGGTGAGCGCCTTGACTCAATATACCCATAATATAAGCAGGCTTTACAAAAGTGCAACAGACTGATCCATGAAGTTAGACTGAATATCAAAATAATCAAAAGAATATATATATACACTACATATCATGGAAGGCCCATAGGAAGAGGGTGGATATCAATGATGGTTTGAGGCGACCCCTGTACCGACTTAGCGAATGGTGATGCGAGCCGTCTTCTTGTCCACCAGCTTGGGGATCGTCAGTGTCAACACGCCGTTCTCCATCGACGCGCTGGCCTTCTCGACGTCCATCGGGTCCTGGAAAGCAAACGTGCGCGAGAAGCCCGTGTAGTCGGGACGCTCGCGGTACAGCCGCGTCCACGATGTCTTGGACTCGTCATCGTTGCCCTTCCTATCGGTCGAGACGGCTTGCTCGGAAGGCTTGTCATCTTCTTCAATGTGGTTGACCTCGTCGTCATCGTTCTTGACCGAGGTGTCAGAGGACCCGGCATAGCCCACGTTGAGGTGGTTGCGGGCCGAGTCAAAGTCGATAGTGACCTGGTCGCGCGTCAGGCCGGGCAGGTTGATGAGCAGCGTGACCTGTTCGTTGGTCTCGGTGACGTCGACCGCCGGCTGGTCAGCCAGCCGGCGATGTTCTGGCTTGTTGTTGCGGCCGTTCGAGCGTGCCGACTTAGTCAGCTGCTGGTGGGGGTGCTCCTGCGACGCCGCAAGCATAGCGTCGAGCAGGTTGAAGGGCGTCATGGCGTTGTAGAACATGGCTACAGCGTTGACTGATGGCGGTACTTGCTGCGGAAAGTGAAGCGTGCGTGTGATGCGGAGCAAAGTTGACGGTGATCGATGAGAGCGCTGAAAAAAAGCGGTGGTGAGAGAGTGAGAGAGCAAGCAAAGCTGATAGCGAAGAAGCAATGATCAGTGGTGGTGGTGACGGAGTCGGTCAAGGATCGTCGTCGCGTCCAGCAACTTCGCAACCCGGTGAGCTTTTATACTTGAGCGCATCCGCTTCGTATCCATACTATGATCGGCGCCTCGATCACACGTGGAAGCGTGAAGGGGTCTGTGGCGCACGATCCCCTTCCACACGGAAAGGCACCGAGTCGGGTCGAATCGGATGGAAACTGGGGGGCGCGGCAGGGAGTTGCGGAGGCGGGGGGCGCCTCATCGAAGCAATCGGAATCCACAGCGTCGAACAAAGAGGTGCAGACAGGAAAACAAGCAAGTGTTGACGTCGACCATCAACCACTTCGTTGGCATATCCACAATCATGTGTGATAGGCCTGCTGGCCGCGAGAACCACGGCTTGCTGATGGACATCATTCGTGCAAGGAGACTGTCTCAGGCCGACATACTCACAACGCGCTAGTAAGCGCAAACAGCATGCTGTCGCATGCAAGCGGCCTGCACGAGGTCATTGAGAAGGTCCGATCAGCACGCGGGTTGGCCACAAGCCATGCCAAAATACTGCCGCATTGTTCGAGGTCATTCTAAGCCATGGGCGCATCAGACGCCAATGGACATAATACAACCAAACGATAATAAGAACGCTAAGAGATGCGAATCCGCAAAGTGATGGCGCCGCCCCGCACATTGACTGGCGCCGCCCCAATGACGTCCGTGGCGCGCTGCGGCGCCCATGTCCCTTTTTTTCTGTTGGCGGGTGGTGTCCAGCGACTGCGATCGCCCGTTCAGGGGGCGTGCCTAGCGAGCCGTCCCACCACTCGTCGCCGCATCGCCGGGACCACGGGCCAACCCACGGGTCATGACACCGCGTGCTCGCGTCACGCTCGGTCAATAACAGGACGGCCCTCCGATGGAGGCGCAGGTCTTGTCATTGATCTAGATCGATGGGTGCTGCATCACAAGGAGAAGGACGTCGTGAACCCTGAAGCATGTCCCCGCTTTCGACGTTCACCTTTATTCCAAATCGCTAGCCCGCTACGTGCACAACTCGTGACTCTCTCTTCGTTTCGATTCTCGACTCTCTTCTGACCTTCTTTTTTTATTCTTGCTCGATCACCCATTCCAGATCGTACCTTCATCCTCTCATCCACCGACGACCATGGAAGCCGCTATTCTGAAGCGTCTGGAAGCCGCTACGGCGCGCTTGGAAGAACTCGCTCGCCGCGGCGGCGTCGCCGCCGTCGGGACGGGCCCGGCGAGCAGCAGCGGCAGCGGCAGCGTTTCCGCGGCCGCCCATGCGCAGGCGGCGCCTGCGAGCGGCAGCGCGGCTGCAGGCTTCGATGCGCTGCTGACCGGCGCGTACCAGACGTACCAGACCCTGAGCCAACAGATCGGCGGCCTCGTGGCGGAGCAGGCGGCTGCCGTGGCGCAGGGCGTGACGGCGCAGCGCCACCTGATCGCGACGGCGAGCGCCAGCAAGAAGCCGGGGCCGACCGAGATGCCGACGCTGCTGAAGCCGATCCAGTCGGCCATCGAGCGCGTGATCGCGCTGAAGGACCAAAACCGCGCCTCGCCGCACTTCTTCCATCTCTCGGCGGTCGCCGACGGCATCGGCGCCCTCGGCTGGGTCATCATCGAGCCCGCGCCCGCGCCCTACGTCGGCGAAATGAAGTCCTCCGCGCAGTTCTATGCGAACCGCGTCATCAAGGAGCAGAAGGAGAAGGAGCCCAAGCATGTCGAGTGGGTCAATGCGTACGTTGAGTTCCTCGAGGAGCTGCAGGCCTACGTGAAGCAGACGCACACGACGGGGCTCACGTGGAACCCCGCAGGTGGCGTGGCCCAGGCTGCGCACGCTGCCCAGGTCGCCGCCGCGTCTGCCGCCCAGACGGCTTCCAGCGCCGTCGGCGCCGCCGTGCCTGCGGTCGCCGGCTTCCTCTCGGGTCTCGGCGCCAACGTGACCGCCGGTCTCAAGAAGGTCGCGCCCGAGCAGATGACCCACAAGAACCCCGAGCTGCGCGGCTCGAGCGTGGTCAAGGCCCGCGAGGAGTCGGCCGGCGGCGTGACGGCGAGCGCGCCCTCGGCCGCGGCGGCCGCGGCTGCCAAGAAGCCGCCCGTGTTCAGGCTGGAGGGTAACAAGTGGCTGATCGAGCACCAGGTCAACAATAACGACATTGTCGTCGAGAATGCCGAGATCAACCAGACCGTGTACATCTTCGGCTGCCAGAACTCGACGGTGCAGGTCCGCGGCAAGGTCAACGCGGTGATCCTCGACGGCTCGCGCAAGGTCGGCCTCGTCGTGGAGAACGTGCTCTCCACCGTCGAGACGATCAACTGCAAGTCGTGCCAGATCCAGATCAACGGCATCGCGCCGACTGTCAACATCGACAAGACCGACGGGCTCCAGCTCTACATCAGCCAAGCCAACAAGGACGTCCAGATCTTGACCGCCAAGAGCTCCGAGATGAACGTGCTTATCCAGGGCGCCGACGGCGAGTACGCCGAGCGGCCCGTCTGCGAGCAGTACAAGACCACCATCGATGCCGACGGCAACCTCCTCACCGTGCCCGTCGTCCACAAAGGCTGATGATCTCCCCGGTGTTTCTGATGTTATTCCATGATCTAGTGCTTCTTAAATGAATGATTGCGATTGATCCCAGTCAGGATGATCGGCGCAGAAGCATGCATGCATGTGTGCGCACGTGTGTTTGTTTGCAAGTATTAATATCATTCGGCGATTCCCATGGTGAGGGGAAAGACTTATCGTAAGGGGGTGAAGGGTATGGGCGGCATCGTATCTAGAATGAGAAAGAAAAAACAAAAAGTGGGAAACACACCGTCGAACAGACGGCGAGGGCCATCGCAGCTGTCATTTAAGCACGTCCGCCCTGAGCAATGGCCGTCATGGATCCCGCACGAGCTTTGGCGCGCAGCGCCGAGAGCACAGGCGCCTTCTTACGCTCATACTTCTGCCGCGTCTGCTCCAGCTCGAGCTCCATATTAGTCTCCATCGACTGCAAGATCTGCTGGAGCTCTTCGACGGTCGTCGCCGCGTTGTGCACCAAATCTTCGCGGACCGGCGGCGCAAACCGATCTGACTTGATCGGCACGACGCCCGGCTTGCGCGCCAGCACGCCGCTGCCCGCCAGCCCCGTCGACGACCCTATCCGCGGCTTCGCGGTGCCCGACGGCGACCCGTGGACGATCACGCTGCCGCTGCTGCCCGCACGGTTCAGCGCCGGGTTCGAGCCGTTCAGACTGGCGCCGCTGCCAGCGACGCCGCCGCTCCCGGCAGCGCCGCCCATGCCCGTCCCGCTGCCGTGCGGGACCGCGCGGATCGTGCCCATCTCGGGCTGGCTCACATTCTGGCGGAACGGCCGGCTCGGCCTGATCGTGCGGGTGTCCATGATCGTGTCGCTCCGCGGCAGGGCGGGGCCCTCGTCGCCGACAAGCTCGCCGTCGCCGTGGTCGCCGACGATGCGCATCGTGTCGAACTCGCCGCCCACGGCGGTTCCGTGGCCGCGGCGCACCGTGCTGCCGGCCGACGCGCCGTTCAGGACCATCGTGTCATACTGGACGGGCTCCTCGTCGAGGGCGTGCGCGCCAGCATGGGGGCTGGCGCTGCGCACGCGGATGCCGCCGCTGCCGCTCGGGACGCTGGCGCCGCCGGCCGACGGCACGACACGCATAGTGCCCGTTCCGCCCATCTCGTCGACATCGGACGCGTCGCGGTCGTCGGCCTCGTCGTCCTCCTCGTCCTCCTCGTCGCTGCGACCGAGCGCGCCCTTGGCGATCATGTCCGTCGCAATCGCCACGGTCTCCATCAGCACCGACGCATTCGGCGCGTTGACGATGTACGGGTCCGAGAGTAGCATCTCGGCGGTCGGGCGCTCGGCCGGGTTCTTGGTGAGGCACCGGGCAATGAACTGCTGGAAACGGCCCGAGAATCGGGCCGCGTTCTCAAGCGTGGGCGGCGGCTTCGTGGGGATCATGAATATGGCCCGCATCGGGTGGATGTTGTAGTACGGCGGGCGGCCCTCGGCCATCTCGATGCAGGTGATGCCCAGCGACCAAATGTCGGCGCCTGTGCCATATCCGACTTCCTGGATGACTTCAGGTGCCATCCAGAATGGCGTGCCGATGACCGTGTTGCGCTTGGACATGGCGTCGGTGAGCTGGCCCGCGACGCCAAAGTCGGCCAGCTTGGCCTCGCCGCGCACGTTCAGCAGGATGTTGCCCGCCTTGATGTCGCGGTGGATCTTGCGGCGCTCGTGCAAGTAGACAAGGCCGCGGAGCACCATCACGCAGATGGTGGCGATCTGGTCTTCCGAGAGCGTCCGGCGCGTCAGATTCATGATATCGGAGACTGAGCCCGCGCCGCAGTACTCCATCACGATCCAGAGCTGTTCGTCCTTCAGATACGAGCCGAAGAAGTTGACGACATAGTTTGAATCGCAGCCCATCATCATGGAAATCTCCTTGATGGACTCGTTTAAGTCGTTTTCAATCGGAATCATCTTTATAGCGCACACCGTGGACGTGCGCAGATGCATGGCCTTCACGACCTGGCCATATGAGCCCTCGCCGACTTTCTCGAGGATATGGAACACGGCCTCGGGATCCTTGTTCAGCTCTTCTTCCGTCAGAAACGGCTTGCCGTCGCCTTGTGTCGCGGGCATCGTCGGTAGCAGGGCGGCGCCTGCTGCCCCCGTCATCGGACCCATGGCCGTGATGTCGACAGCCGGGTTGAGGGGGGCGAGGTTTGGACGACGGCAGCGGCGGCCGGCCTGCTAATCCGTCACGCCAGGAGTGAAGCGCCAACGCTTCTTTTTAGAAACGACGGTGTTTCAGAAAGGCCAGCGGTCACAACGTCCTTGGATGAGCCACACTTGACAAGATTCGCGCTGGACAAGGTCCGCGACCAGAAAGGCCGATGAGGTTCTGACAGAGTGCTCTCAGCGTCTCGTCCTGTCTAGTCTTGTCTCGTATGAGTTTTTCGGGCGGCGGCGTATGAGTTCGTTCGTGTCGGGTCCGAGTCATGCGTATAGCACAACAACGGTTACGCGGAAAGCAACGCGCCGTCTCAGTGCCGGGTAATCGGAATAACGTGGTGACGGGTGGGAGAGGGCCGATGCATCAAGCGAGGAATGACAGCGCCACACTGCAGAAGGCAAGCGGGGGTTCGGCAAGATCGACACTATCCAATGGTCTCAAGAGGAACAAGCGTCGTGTTATGCAGGACTCAGAAGTCGTGGTAGCATCCAGATGACGATGCTTCCAGAAGACGGCGAGCAGGAAACTCCGTGCACACGCGAGTGTGAGTCACTTTTCTGAGCGATTTCTGAGTGAAAGAGAGACGAAGAGGAAGCCGAGCGCAGCTCTCTTGACGTATCGCGGTTACGGCCCCGCTTCGCCCGTCGCCGCCCGTCAAAAATTGATTAAGTAGCATCACGTGGCCTATGGCGTCCCCGCTCCCGCGACCTAGGCTGCCGGTGGTATTATTTTTAGTTTTGACGGTCGTCGCCGCATGGCACTGTGTCGCGTCGGGCCTCCTCACGCCGCTCGGGCCTCGTACAACGTCTCAACGCTCGCTGCTGCGACGCTGCAGCGTCGCTCCTGCGTGCTGGCCAAAGCGCGGTCTCCCGGCTAGCTTCTCTCGCCCGAGACGTCCCAGGCGAGCATACTCCGATAGGTTCTCGTCCCGTCAATCGTCAGCCATCGGCATCGGCATCGGCATCGGCATCGGCATCGGCATCGGCATCGGCATGGCCAGCGCATGGCATTGGCATCGGCATCGGCATGACCACGAGAGCATTGACGTTGGCACTGGCACTGGCATTACCATGGGCGGTGCCGCCGGTGACTGAATGGCGCCCCGATCGACTCACCATGCGGCAAGGACGAGGAGGGTCGGGACGACGAGCCGACGCAGAACCGCCAAAACATCAAAATACACAGCAACCAATTCATCCTCATCCACCCGCATGAACCGACGGCCGCCACGAATCGACGGCCGCGCCGAAGGCTGGGGAAGTCCGCGCGGGGAGCCGGGGCCGCCCCCCTACGCCTTGGTCGCCACCGCCGGTGAGGCGCCGATCACACTGTTCCGTCCCGCAGCCTCGACGCCGATCGCCCGACCCGCTGCGCCTGAAAAGATCGTTTCCGCCTGGGTTTGTTTGCCGCGGGCGACGCGGCGGCACCCATGGCGCGGCGACAGCCGGCGGCGCGAGCGCATGCGTCGTTCAGCTCGGCACGCGGCACGGCGCGCCCCTGGACGGGAGACGGATCGCTGGGATGGATCGCTGGGATCCTTGATCGCTGAGAGGGAACCCCCCACCCGGCCACCTGTTGGCCCCTCCGAAAGAGAACAAGAGAGAGAAAGAGCGGAGCGGAGCGGAGCAAAGCATGCATCCGAATGGAAGAAGGAGGATCAGGGGGTCACGGGAGGCCCGATACGTTTCTTCTGTGTTTGGCGCGAAGCCTCCCCCCCACAGTCCTGGTCTGGCTCACCCGTCGGACTTGTCGAGAGCAGGACCGCGCGTCAAGCGGCGGCCGTTCATTTCACACCCCGCTGTGCCCCGCGCCGCCGTCGCCGCGCAGCTGGCGTGACCACCATCCGCACCGCCAAGCCGTCTCGCCTCGCCCCCGTCGTGATGCCCGACATGTTCGCTGCGCAAACGTATTCGCTCGGGGAACGAACCCAGCGACATTCAGGGTCGTCCGCCACCGCCCCCGCATCGGACGTCCTCGGACCCGCGTCGCGTGATGCCGTCACGGCACCTTCACTTCCGATCGCGCGAGCGGCTCACGCGCCGCGTTGCCCTCGCTCCGGCATGCTTGTATGACTGTCCATGTCGGCAAGACTTCCGCCGTGAAGGGAAAGATCGGAGGTGGGACCCGGGGTGCCGTCACACACATGGCATGACATGGAACCGCATAGGACGGCATGGCACGGCGAATACCGATCGTCGCTCGAATTGAATGGAAGGCCTCCGGCGTTTGGCCCTCGTCACCGTCGGAGCTTCTAGGGAGAGTTTTAGGAGCTCCGCCCAAGTGGCCATGGGGTGACGCCGCGATGGGCGAGGTCTCTCGGCGCTCGCGTGAGAACGAGCGACGGAGCACATGCCCGAGCATGGCCAGCACGGGTAGGCGTCACCCGACGAAGGGGTGCAGGGCGGGTCATACCGTGGTCGGGTGACGGCAGACGAAGGGAATGGGTTACCCGCTGCGCACCTCACCGGATGTCATCACGGGCGTGGCGTGCGTCTTATCGACCGTCTCACCGACACGCCCGCTTGTTGTCCGATCCAGGGAGCGTCTCTGTGCATTAATGCCTTGCATGGGCGAGGCAAAAGTTGTATCTGGGACGGCGCGTCCTCTCCATTGGTGGTGGTCCAAACCGCACGACGCATGGTCGCAGGGCCCATGCCGCTTGGAGCCTAGTCCATGAGACGAGCAGAGCGCGGTGGTACAGAAGGGGCCCTTGTACGGCAGCGCTCAGTCTCGCATGTGTCCTCACAGGCGATATCGGCGACGAGGATCCACAGTTCATCGCGAATGGTCACGATGGACGACGGTCGGTCACGCGTCGACGGATGCGGGCTCATGACCGATCCGATTTCCACGAGCCGCAGCGCGATTCATGCCTCCACGGCCGCCATGGCCGACTCCATCAACGAATGGCTTGCGTGCAAAGGGGAATCAGAGTCGCGCGGGCAGGAAGGCGGCCGCGGCCGCCATCAGCAGATCGCAGCGAGGCGGGCGGTCGCTCTCTACTTCGCTCCTTGCCTCCAAAGAAAAAAGGGGCCCTTTCGCCTAGCAAGAACCGCCGACAGGTCGCCGCTTAGGGGTTGGCGCGATCCTCGTCTCTTTCTTCAGGCCTCGTCGGTTATAATCATCGAGGCTTGGTCTCGGAAAGGACGGAGTCGACTGCCTTTGATGGAGTATTGGACTCTGCCATCATCTTCGATAAGATAACTCCCCTCGTGTGCACGCCCATGATGCGAAAGGCGCCTACGTAGACCGGTTGTAGCTTTCCAGGCTCCATCGGATACCCACGACGGATCGGTCCCGTGACCGGCATCGCCCCACTTAACGACACCCGTGTAGTCGATGGTCTCCACGATGGTACGGTGAGTGTCGATGCGATCTCGGCTCTGCTCGCGAGCGCTGCTGCGATCCCTACATGCTCCGCATGCCCCATGTTCCACTCGCAACGGTCGTGCCGACCGTCGCATCGGCCCCGACGGATGCCCTCGTGTCAGCCATGGTGGTGGCAGATAGCATCGAAGCGGCTGTTCCAACCGAGTTGCCACAGCCGATCACGATATATCACATGCCCAACACCCCATCGCCTAGTGGCCGTTGTCTAAGCGCGCCCCATGATATCGCTCAGACCCGAAAATCCGGGAAAAGCGTGGTCACGCCAAATCCGCCCCTCGACGGCGGCCCGTGTGACGGTGGTCCCGACGTGGGCGAGCCCCTGGCGCAAGCCCCAGAAATGGCCTGCAGGACGGAACACGCAGCGGCCGGACCGGGCCGTACGACAACGGCGTGACCGCCGTCGTGAACACTCCCGATGGCGGCGTCATCATGGTCATCACGAGCGTTCTCTCGGCGGGGGCGATGCAGATGATTCGAGTCGCTCGGCTTGCGGTCTCGACCATGGCTTTTGGGAGAGGTGTTGGTTGTCCCGCAGGGGACTCAGCCGGTCGCAGTGTTCCGCCGATGCGCGTCAATGCTCTGGCCGACCATGCGGATGGCCGCGTTCGATTCCAAGCCTCCATGAAGCATCGAAGCCGGTTTCGCGGGGCCCGAGACCGTCGACGGGGGCGCATGCCCACTCTCATGTTATGAAGACCGTCCCATGCGGGGACGAGGGCAAGGAGACCATCATGCAGGGGGTGGAGGGGGAAGGTGGGCATCGCCAGCGTCCAGCAGGATAGATCATGCAAAAGAAAAGGCCTTTTGCAAGGGATGGTCAGAATGCACAACAGCGCGACAAAGGTCTCCAGGCATCTGGACCGTCGATGCGGCTTAGGTAAGATGGGTCCCGCAGCGCTCGGCTGACGCGCGTGCCTGCTCAGCCCCGCTCAGCCCAGCCCAGCCCAGCCCGGCCCGGAGGACCCAGTGATGGTCCGATACGTGTTATGACGGTGTCGTTTGTCTTTTCTATCCCTTTCTTTTGTCTTGCGGCAACGATGCAGCGCACGGGGTCATTGATGGCGTGACACGTTAGAGCGCTAGTTGGGCTCCCTTGAAAAGATAAAGAACGCAAAACGGGAAAAGAGGCAGTGTGGCGAACCCATGCGGTGTACACGGTCAGAAACGGCAAGCCCGGATCGCGGTGTCCATGGCTTCCAGGGTCTCGATGAAACTTGTCAAGAGATGTCTCCGTCAAGCAACTTTTCGTGAACTTTTCTTCCTTCTTCGGCAGAACGTCGTAGTCGCAGGGATCAATGAAAGAGAGCGACGGCATGACCCACACTAACCTGAGCGTCATGGCCAGCCGCGGGAGGCGCTCAGCGGTCCATCGAAGTCGGTGCAATGGGGTGTACACTTTCGAAACATGCTGCGCCGACGTTCGGGACCACGATACCAAGGGGTTGACTCACGGACCGAGCAGGAAAGCCAAAAAAAGTCGGCGGTGTCGACAATACTCGTGTGGTGCCTTCGTCGCTCCTTGATGGCCTCGGAGGTCTAAGGAGGCCTAAGGGTGCCTGCAGAAGCCTGCGGGTTCCAGCAGGTTTCCTTCCACCGCCAGCGGATCGGTCTGCAGCGCCACCGCCGCTAATCGAAAAAATAACATTTCTTTCTGGATTTTTGACGACTTTTTAGTCGAAATACCCCCTCGGGCCATGCATGATGGTTGGTGGGCAAAAAACAAAAGAATGGGCATCAAGCATGGAAGCGGCCGAACTGTGCGCCTATCTCCGGTCTTCCGACGACACCGCGGCTGAGCCACGTGGCGGTCACCCCTTTCGTCGCCAGGTCGTTTCCTCCGAATGTTGTGGCCCACACGACAAGAGCAGCATGACAGACGTTCTGCAGTGGGCGGCCTTAGAGGCTGCGAGCGTCTTGGAAGCCGTGGGCGCCAGGGGGCCGAACCAACATCTTCATGGCCATGGAGGGGTCCAAAGGCCAGGTCGTCAGCTAGAAGCTGACCCGAAAAGCAGTACTCTGTGGAAGCCGGCATGAAAGCCGCCCAAAAGCAGTCAGAGACGTGGCATTTGAAAGAGCCGTCCGAAAATCGTACCAGTTGGAAGCTGAGCTCAAGGCAATACTATGTGGAATCCAGCATCAGAGCCGCCCAAAAGCCGTCAGAGACTTAGCAGCGCCATTTGAAAGAGCCGCTGCAGCAGCTGGTGGCGACGAGCTCCAAAGGCATAGCGCTCGCCGCGCATAACCGCTTCCTGGAGATGTGACTCGCCACGTACGAACCGCCGTGGGCCGAGTTCCTGAAGTCGCGCTGGGCACGCCAGCGCCTGTAGCTGTACAGTAGCAAGCAGCGCAGCCACGGAGATGGCGTCCGTGGTCGCTGAAGTGGTGATCGCCTATGGAGCGACCATGTTTGCCCCCGGAGGCAAGGGCGAGATCGCCGTTCCAACGGCTCGCGCGTACCGGGCGTGCGCTTAGTGGTTCGGAACCATCCTGATCGAGGAGTTACGGACGACCCAGGTGCATGCCGAGACGGATGACCAAGATGAAACCCCGGGCCCTGACGAAGATGCTGATCTCTTGCGCGTCCCGGGCGGGTGCTCCCCCGACCGCGTCGACGCTGGTCAACCGGGTCCGCAGGACCTGGGGGTATGTACATACAAATATGGTCCTGGAACTCGGTCAACGCCGGCGCCAGGAGACTGGTCCGATGTTTGCTGTGGTGTGATGCAAGTTCGTGAACCTCGATCTCTATGCTGCGTTGAACATCCGACGCTGTTTGGCCTCACTGGCCACACCGACAGCGCTCCGCCGCATCCCCAGGCAACCTCCACTGCAACCCGTGGTCGGCAAGCGCCTCCGGCGATGAATCGAATGCGGACGCCTTGAAGCCCCGTACACCAAAGAGGGTGTTCGTGTTTGGTCGGTTAGGGTGGACCTAATAAAAACATGCCTCGATGCTGTTGCGCTTCCTCTTCGACTCAAACAAGTTGAACGACGTGCGCTGAGAGAGAATATCGTGAACCTCTTGGTAGCCCTGAACCGAGCAGTGCTTCACGAGCAGGTGTTCCTCTCATTCGTTGATGCGCGACTTGTAGCAAACGCCGTACTCTTTAGACCTGCTACCGTGGGGGTTGCGGGTCCACGGAGATTTTGTCTAGTAGAGCTCCTCGGTCATCTCCGTGATGGCCTTCTCGGGATTGACAGCCTCGGCGTTCCCGTCGCACCAACCTTAGACTTGTCGTCCTCGCCCTCTTGCTCGGCATTCTTGACCTACTCGGCGGCAGCGTCCTCATCATCGACCCTTCTCGACCACGCTGTTTCGGGTAGCCAATGAACTCCGGGTGCTGCTTGAAATAGTCCTCTATCTTCCACTCGACGAACGCGATTTGGTCATTACTCATATGCAGACAGATCACGGTACCGCGGCTGATAGACGGGTGGACGGCGTTGTGGGGGATGGTGAACGAGCCACTGGTGGCCGACTCCCAGACGTGCTGCTTGTCATCGCTGTGGTGATCACCTCGACCTGTACCGGCCGCGAGGTAGGCAGAGTAGAAACCGACACTGAATAGGCCATCATGCTGATCTCCGCGCTGATCGACCGCACCGCGCCTCCACGCCGGCCCGATGCAGATTATCTCATTCTTCTAAGATAATCAGCCGATTCAGTCTCAATTTGCATCATCGTGAGGGCCGAGGGACCCGTTGGTCGAAGCACCATTTGCAGAGAAATATAGGGGCCGTGACCTAGATCGTGCCCGATGTGCGGGATGTGTCACGTCATTCAGCATGCTGACACGGGTGCCGTAGCATGTTGATCTCGTGCCATGGGTAAACGCTACGCTGGCCACGCCCCAGGTGTGCTGCCCATGTGACATGACCGCCGGCTCACGTCATTGCTATCGTCGACCTCTGCGGCGCCGGCTGGACCTCGTGCCCGCGGCTCCTCGCGGTGTGGGTGATGCCACGCGCCCACGCTCAACCCGCTCCGCATGCCCTCGGATGTCGCATGCGCCACCGATCTCTGTGCTTGCCGTTTGCCGGGGGAGGGCGGCGCGGCGGCGCGGCGGCGCGGCGCGGGGAACTCGACAGAAGGATACATGGCACGTGTGCTCACATTGTCTCGATCTCTTCATCTTTTCTGTTGTGTAGAGTGGGGGTAGATCGGTTTCGAAGCCGTGGCACACATGAGCCCATTCATCAACATCGTGGCTTGGGTGGGCCGGGGCCGCCATCCAAAGCCCAGAGGGCGCCGGCAGTGTGAGCCTTAAATGCTAAGGCGCGGTGTTGATGATGTCGCAACGGTGGGCTGTCCTCAACCCGATCACAGGTGTGTGTGTAGGTGTGGGTATGGATCACGGGGTGGGGACCGGTTTGGATCGCGCGTACTGAACACTAGCACCCCCGCTCAGATGACGATCGGAGGCCGACGCGATGCCCACAACTGATGATCGGATGTGGGCCACGGGCGGGCCTGATGGCCGAGACGTCGCCGCATCACCTCCGCAGAAATGCACTTGAATGCCGAGGTCTGGGCCAGGCAAAAGACACGCCGAGGGCCGAAACACAATGTCGCCCGCCGGAAGACGTCGCCAGTGAAGGCATGCAATGTCGGCTGCGATTGGGCTCGACCATCGTGCATCATAGGAAACAGGCATTGGTCTATTGCAAGGCTGAGGTTTCGTCGTCTGCTTAAATTAGCGCTGGCGCTCGCATCGGCAGTGGCGCTGGCGTTAACGATGCTTTGGCGCCACAGCACCAGGCGGCCACGGCTCAGCGACCCTGATGCTCCCGGCCGCCGCACCACACTCTCGATCTTGGAGGCGCGTTGGCTCGGGAACGACTTGATGCTCGATGCCCGGTTTCTGCAGCGGAGCATCATTGTCCGGCAGGCAGCACTACGCCTTCGGCTCCGTGCGCCGCGGATCCCAATGGTGCTCGCGCAGACGCCGTCAACAAGGTCTTCTCAGTCGACCGCGCCGCGCCACGGCCACGATGACGATGACGATGGCTTGACGTGGCGGTATCGAGCAAGAAAGTTATCGCATGATTTGACTTCCTCCATAAATCAGCGATCCATGCCTTTATCAGGCAGTATATTTAGGGTGAGAGCCGCACAGCGCCGGCCCCGCCTGAGTCTAAGCGCGACTTCAGGCGCCTACTTTTCGTCTGCCAGCCTCCGTCGAATGAAGCCGCGGTGCCCCCAACGCGACTAGAAGAAAAAAAATCTGAGACGCGGCGCCATGGGAAGTTGAGCGGAAGCGTCTATGGAAAACTTTCATGCAATCGCGTTGCGCGGTTTGTGAGAAGAGCAAGTCATCTGTTTGACCTTATTTTGCTCATCGCCATTGATCTTCCTTCTTCCTGCAATAGCATCGCTGATGGTCCCCTTCGCCACGAAAAAAAAGGAAATAGGGAATTAAAAGAATTCGTTCGTTCACATTTTCTGCAGGTGGGCGGGCGTGCTCAGCGGCGCGGCACATTTTGCTTCGGCTGTTGTTGGTTGGGGCGCGTCTTTTTTCCAGAGCGCGTCGACCACGATGGGGGCTTAATCATGATGAGATGGGGGGGGGGTCGCCATGCCCATGCGTGTCGTGTGGGCGCTTGTTCACGCGGCGTGGCCCGAGTTCAGCCGCTGAGGACCACGAAGCATCTGCGCCTAGTCTAGAGAAACGCGCCCCCGTCACGACACCAGGGGGAGGGTGCCCACTCTTGCTTGGCCATCCGGCACACCGGCCCGGTCTAGGGCATCGACGGGACTGCGAACGCCCACCGCATGGCATGGATAGGCCCGTCCCAAGTAGGTGTGTCGCTGCGTCGATGTACGCGTGGTCTGCGGCGGTGGTCGCTGGCCATCGTTCTTGCGGCCGGGCGGAGGACGTGCGGTCTCATGCGGTCGGTGCGTGTCCGGCCCAGACCGTCCCGGCCGTTGCGCGCGTGAGCGACACCATGCGTTGTTGTGGTTGCATGGCCGGGTGAACCGCCATCGAACGCTGGTTCAGTCGTCGAGACCATCGACGGAGGGCATCGGCTTGCCGCGATGCTTCGAGCACGGTACGGACGACGCCGCACGGCGGCCGCGAGCGAGACAGCGTGTCGCCGCCGCCGCGGCCCGATGGGTGCAGGCGACCTGGTGCCGGGGGCTTACCAAGGGGGAGGAATGAAAAGCGAAGGATCCCGCGGTCCGAGCCGGAGGATCGCGCATCCGAAGGCAGTCGTCGCGTTGCGTTGTTCGGGAAAGGGGTGGGGCCTGAGGGACGCGCGGGGGCGGAATGGGGGAAGGGGGGGCCCCGACCGCCGTGGGCCAGTTCGCCGATGCCCCCTGCCCCGTTGCCACCCCTTCTTCCTGAGCGCGGCCATTTGCGGGACAGCATACTCGCAGCGGCAGCACCAGCGGCGGCGGGGGCAGCACCAACAGACTTTGCCCACAGGCGACGGCGAAGGCTCACGCCAGTCTTGTTGTTGACACGACGCAGAGGCTCAGGTGTCTCACCCTACTTGCCATGCGGCGAGCCATCACCACCCTGCTGAGCGGCTGAGAATGGGCTGAGACGGACTGCAAGGCACAGTAGGGCACCTGCCCTTGAGCGAGATCCGCGCCGGGTCACACGTAGTGGGGCCTTGCTGCGACGCTGAGGTTGCGATGGCGCGGCAGAATGCAACATGACCTGAGAAGCCCACGCACGACCGCCCGCGGCCGGGTCGGATGGCCCACCAATTATCAACTGTCGATGCCTGCGTGCGGTCCACCAACTTTTTTTTGCTTTCGGGGCTCGTCTGCGTGATTTGCACCCGCCGAGGGCGAGAGGGGCAGCCAGCCCGGAGAGGGGCGGTAGAGGGGAGCCGACCAGCACGGCACGCCGTTCCTTCTTTCCTTCTTGCCGTCTCCTCCCGCGGAACCGCGGCGGCGGCGCTGCCATCCTTTGTCTCCCGGTTGTTGTGGCGAAGGGGCCGTAATGGTGATGATGATGGTGGTTGTGCCGGCCCGCGGGGATGTGTGCAGCACACAACAGAGGGCAAGCATCGGCGCAGCAAGACGGAAGCCCGAGATGAACCAGGACAGACAAGCAACTGAGGCGTGGCGTGCGCCGGAGCGGCCGCCCAGCGTCGCATCTTCGTTCGTCCTCATGAACCCGTCGGCCCACGGCGGTCGGTCGGTCAGGCCGTTGCCTTGGGTGGATGCGTGGATGTGCGTGCGCGTGCCGCATGGACGCATGCGACGAGGTCCCGTGTGGGCCTTGACGAACAACTTCCTCCATCGAGACTGCTCCTGTCCAGGACGCTCGCGCCGCTCGGAGCACGTTATGATATATAAGCGATGCGGATCGTGCTCAACGGCCCGACGTCTGGGTCGACGGCCACACTCGCGAAGCGGTGTCCGCGCACGGTCATGGCGCAGCCGATCGGAGCAGAAAGATAAAAAGAGCGGCTTTTCCTCAACATTTAAAGAGCCTCTCTCAATCAGACATCAGCTGTGTCGAAGACGTTGACGATTTCCTTAACGTGACGAGCCTCCACATTGCTGGCTGTAGTTATCACCAAAAACCCCTTATCTTCTCATTTCCTCTCCTGCTTCTTGTTTTCTTTTCTTTTTCTTTTTCTCTGATTCTGTTTTATCATTGTATCCTGGCCGGCCTTCCTCGGCGCACAACGCTACGTGCTCACTGGCATTTTTCGGGACTCGTAGCCTTTCTTTGATGCTCTCTTGCTTTCACGTAGCGGAGACCGTTCCTTTCTCTGTAAACCCTACCGCTCGGTGCCACTTTCCTTCTGATTCTCTACCCTCCTCAAATCGCGCCGGCGCGGATCTTGAGCGATACATCACTTCGCCTCTTTTCAGTCTCATTCTTTTTCGACGTCATCGCGGAGACGCTACCGGGAGGTAGCACCATCACCGCATCGCACTGAAGCTGCTAGCGTGGCCTTTGCCTCTTCATGAGATAGGGCTCGGCCTCTCGTTGATACCCTGCGGACGCCGTGATCCCCGCCATTCTCTTTTCAGGAAAGCTTCCTTATCTCGCTTGTTGGTGTGGCACGTATGCTCGCTTTGCGCTTCGTGTCCTCCTCCTGACAGACCTGACGATACTCCTTCTGCTTGCTCGCTTGCTCGATCCCCCACATCCACCCTTCTTGGTATCCCACCACCATGCGCTCGACTTCTGTCGCGGCTCCGGTCGTGGCCCCGGTCGTGGCGCCGCACTCGCACGCGCACCCGTCAGCGCGATCGGCCCACCACGCCTCGGCCATGGGCGCCGCACCCACACCGGCCGCGCCGCTCTCCCACCTGCGCCCTGGACCCGCCGACGTGCCCTCGCTGCACCACGTGGCCGCCGCCATTCTCGAGTACTACTTCCCGCTGCGCACTGACGCGACTCTCTTCTCGGCACGCCGGTTCGTGGTGGAACTCGTCGCCCGCTGCGCCATCGCCGCGCCCACGTTGGAGCTCGCGCTCCTCTTCCTCGTGCGTTTCCGCAAGCAGCTGGCGCTCGCCTCCTCGGCCGTCACGATGGCGAACGTCAACGCGGCCTCGGCAGCCGCCGCCGCGGCTGCGGCCGGCGCCCCGCTGAGGGCCACTTCAGCTGCGCCGTCGCCGTCGTCGTCGACTCAGTCGTCATTGACGCCCTCCTCATCGGGCTCGCCATCCTCCTGTTCTGTCGTGACGACCACTCCGGACCAGCTGTTGATCGCCCCGGCATGTCTTTGCGGTCGACGGATGCTGCTCGCGGCTTTGATCTGCGCCACCAAGATTCAGCGCGACCACGGCTCCGTGCCTCTTCGCGCGTGGGCCCGCGCAGCCGGACTCTCAGCACCTGATCTCCGCGCCAACGAGGTGGCCTTCCTCAACCGCTTGGATCACCACCTCTGGGTCTCGCGTGACACGTGGTGCGCCTGGACCGCTACCCTCCGGGCCTGGGACGCGCCCTGGGGCATGTTCCTCCTGCAGACCGAGACCGACATGGAGCTCACCATGGAGCCGGCCGCCCTGGCGGCGCGCACGGCGCTCTCGGCTACGGCATCGGCCGCCCACGCGCCCTCGCACGACGTCCGTGCTCCCTATGCCGCGCACGGCGCGCCGGCCTCGGCGCCGGTCGCCGGTCCTCCACCGCCGCTGTCCTCACGGCAGCCGGTCGCCCGTTCCTGGTCACATGGTGACTATCATTTGACGTCCGCACAGCCCGTGGCGGCGGCCGCCGCGTCGGTGCCCGCTACGATGCCTTCTGTTCGCCCTCCCGCCGCCGCTTCGCACCGCCCGCTGCAGTCGCAGTACCGACAACCGCACCCGCAGCAGTCACTGCAGCAGTACCGCCTCCATCAGACCCACCATACCCGTGGCCCCTGCACGATGCTGCTGTCGCCGCCGGCCTCGCCGCCGCCTGCCGACGTCGCTGGCGACACGGCCGCGGCAGCCCATGCGCAAGCCCACGCTCACGCCGCCGCTGGCTTCTTTGCGGGATCGGCGCCGCAGCATGCGGCCGTTGCGCCGAGCGCCCACGTGGTCGACGCGGGCCGTCAACCTTCCCAAGCGATGCGTTCCTCCGCGCCGCCGGGCACTCTGGCGGCGGCTGCGCCGCTCAGCAACGGGGGCCGCGGGCAGGCCATCTTGCATGCCCATGGCGCCTCGAGTCTGCCGTCAGGCACGATGGGCGGGAGCCGCCGTCCGCATACGACGACGCCGGAGGACCTGACGTCGTACATCTCATCAGAGTCGCTCGACAGCGATCGGATGGATGCCCTGCGTGGCATTGCTGTCGGCGACGGCTTGACCGACGATGTGGTGCGCACGAGCAAGCGCGCACGCAAGCATTCCCATGGCCGCGGCCCGCTCGCCTTGACGGTGTGGGCCTAAGCCTATCATCTAGTGGCAACCTCGGCGATGGTTCTGACGGTCGTCAATGATCGTATCGTTTTCTGTCTTGCTTTTTTTTCTTTTTTTTTTCGTATTCTTTTTTTTTTTCAATGGATCCACAGACTGCACGGCGAGACATCTCAACACGAACACCATGGTCCCTTTGTAGTCCCCGGAGGGTCTCTCCCGGAGGTATTCCGCACTCGATTGAGCGTCGGATGCGCTTGCCGACGAGGGGCTGCAACTCGTCTTGCCTCGGGACGCGGCACAGCGCCGCAAGCCTCATTGGTGAGGCCAGGCAGCTTAGGATGCTCAGGGCGGCATTGAGTCCGCGGTACGCAAAATTGCTCGGAACGGGGACGTCAAATCGCATCAAGTCTTTGATCGCTGCCCTCTTATGCCGACTCCATACTTGCACCAATCACACTATTCACAGCGGCTCGTCAGCCGCGAAAATGACGGTTGGTGTGAGTCCGCGGGGAGGCGGACATTCTGACGCGTGGTCGTGATCGAGTGTGCGTCATCGGCTTCGATTCCGTAAATCGTGCGTCAATCCATGCCTTCATCTGAATTTCTGATGTTGGAATTCTTTGGAAGACGACAGCAACGACGTGATATGATAGAGTCCTGTCTCCACTAAAGGCTATGCGGTCACCCATCAAAAATCCTTACGCACGGGTATGGGCCATCTGACTCACCATGCTGCCTTACGGCTCGCGAGGGTAAAGTCGGTTGATAGCGGGTTTTGAAGCCGACCGGCGGGGGCCGCACGATCCACCTTCCTGCGTGCCAATTTATCGTCATTGTTGATGCGCTTTGGGGAGGCGCGCAAGCCATCAATCTCAATTCTGAGGGAGCTCCGACCACCGCCGGTCGCGATGGGGCGGCGGACCCGCTTTGGCGCGCTCGGGGCGGAGGCCGCAGGTTGGCCCGAGGAAGGCCTCGCGACCAAACCTTCCCCTTGCCGGCCCACACCGGAGGACGCGGTGTCCACGGCCCCTGGCAAAGACATGTGCATCGTCTCGCCCCTGCATGGGAACGCTCGCCACGCCTCGTCAGGCGCGCACACACGAAGGCCACATACCATGGAATCGGCCATAGAAGGAGTTTGCCATGAATCGGCCTACCTACGCGGAAGGCCGCAGGGGTCACTGCCGCCGACCGGACGGCGTACCTTCATGCGGTCTTGTGGCTGTGGCTGGGGTCTGCGCCATCGTGAAATTCGGTACTCGGGAGGACGGCCCCGAACAGTGGCCACCACTGATTAGGCTGGCGCGGGCATGGGGGCAGACACGGGCACGAGGGCATGTGTCCGCAGGATGCGTACAACCAGCCTCCGTCACCGCCATCGCCACTGGCAGCCGCAGAAGTCAGGAATTGACGTCGTTGTCGTCACCCGTCCATGCTCGGCGGCACGCGGCACCCCCTTGGCTAGCGAGGTCGGCATTTGCACCACGGAGCATGCACCATGACAAGGACATCGACGATCGAGGAGCAGATGGCGGTGGATAAGCAGAGACGATCGAAGCCGCTGTCTCTGACCCCTCGCGCGCTTCCTGGCTACACGCTTGGGCAAAGCATGACATGACAGAAAACGCAAGGCCTTCAAGACCGTCGTGGTCGCTGCCATCATGGCCGCTCACCCCCAGGCGAAGCCAAGACATTCCGAAGACAAAAGATGGAGTAAAGCGGTCAACCATAGCATACGCTTGCTTGCGCCGACGTCGAATCTGCCGCGGGCTTTGCGCATGCCGAAGGCAGAGTCCGTGAAGGACGGGTGGCACATCACTCGCGCCGAGCTGCGTCATCGCTGCCAGCAACGTTGCCCTCAGCAGGTGCTCGCAGTACCGTTCGCATGGGCAGGGTGGGCAGGGTGAGAGGCGCGCCCCGGCGACCGAAGCCCAAAAGTCCCCAGACGTCGGTGCCCCCGACACGGTAGTGGCTCCCGCCCTGCTTCTCTCACAGCCCAAGGCCAAGGCTGCGAAGGAGCGAAGGAGCACGACGACGAGAACTCAGGAGAAACTCGGGCGTTATCGGCGGGGACCGCGTCCGCGGACAGAGCGCAGCACCTTCAAGACAATCGCTCGTCCTAGTGATGCATGGACAGGATCGCCCACATCGGGCAATACTTTTTATTTCTGGTATGCATCGACGCGACGTGACCATGGATGACGCGCCTGAGGCGGCATCGATCCTCATCGACCGATCAGCTACGCCAGACAAGAAAACAGGGATTGGCCGGGGAGATGCATGCCCCGGGGAAGCGGAATAGATTCTCCACTTCTACCCCGAGCCGGTATTAACTCGACTCCTGCAAGAATAAAAAAAATGCTACTGATGAGTGGCTTTTGTAACAATGTCCGTCGGCTTCCTTTTTTCATAAAAAATCCATTCGTGGCGCTACGTGGCTTTTTGATAAGGTTTCGTGTCAGATGGGTTTAACCGCCTTGCAGTAATGACAGGATGCACCCTGCATTGCCCGATGTCCTATGGCTTTGAAAGCGTCCGCGATCCTCCCAAACCCAGGTAGTCCCCTTCCTCCTCGTGGCTCAGCAGAAGTTAGTCGACGTCTCGACTCTTGAGTGGAGCACTCATCGAGCGGAGACGCGATCCCAGGCGCTCTTTGTCGAGCACGCCGTCGAGAGGTCCACCCGTGGCTTTCGGCTGGCCCTGCCCCTTCTCTGCGGAGTGCTCCGTAGCGCGTGGTGGCCAGCGGAGCCCGGTCAAAGCCCTTGCCGCGTGCACAGGCACGTGGCATTTTTAAGGGCTGCCTCGGCCTCTGCTGCTTCATGATGACTGGACCGCTGCGGAGCCCGCGTTTGGCCCTGATGCCTCCCATCGGTGGCCTCCGCAACTATTTTTCATGGGCGTTAATGATGAACCCAAGCGATTCTATGGATGCTCGGCCGGTGCGGCCAGCGACTAAATCGACGCCAGGACCTACGCGGTACGACTGAATTCGGATTGGATGAGAGATAAGCGGCAGAGGGGGGTCAAACAGGATGCGACCTTATGGGTGTGTGTGCCAGACGCACACGTCAACGCCGCGTGCTGCATGTTCCCCTTCACAGAATCATCGATGTTTATCCATCATCGCGTCGCATTACATTGCATAAAATCGCATCGCATTAGGGGTGACGTCACGCGTCGGAGAGGGATGTGCTGCCGCCATCTGCCATGAGTCAAGGCCATGACGCCATGCACAGAAGTACCCAGCATGCCCATCGCGTCTCGCACAAGACTGAGACCGTGGGCCAACCCTGGACCGGGAGGGGTCAACCAGCCAGATAGCCAGTTAGCAGCGTTGATATGAACTCGGCTAATACCGAGTGCCGCGTTTTTATGACAGCGAGTGGTCTGGTGCTGAGGCGTAAAAGTCGCGGCGTGTCCCATGATCGGTGTGAGAGCCGCGTGCCCCTCGTTAAGCCCAGTGTGAGCAGGAGCGTGAGTATCAAGAACAGGGGCTCCCTGCCCCGCGCCAGGCGTGGGCGTGGGATTTGACGGCGAGAACGCGGTTCGGGTGACATGGTGGCGCCCCCCTTGCCGCCACGCAGAAAGGTCCTAAAGTCCTCAAGTCCTAAAGCGTATAAAGCGCGATGGATGGTGCGAGCAGGATTCTATGTATGCATCATGGATCCTGCTTTCCACTCGCTGGGCCATGCCCTGATGGCCCCAGCACGCATGCCGTTTCCCAATGGTTGCATGGTCGACGGCCCTTTCTCCGCCCGTCTTTGCCTAAGAACACCGCCGATCTTGGCGGGAGCGGCGTTTCAATGTGACCGCCGTTCCGCTCAGACCGCCGACCCCTGTTGTGATGTTGTGTAGGGCTGCGTGCCCGAGCTCCGACCTTTCGGCCTCGCTCCGCTGGACCTCGCACCAACCGGTCCTCAGCCTTGCTGCTTCCTACCGGCCGCCGCGCCGCCTGCGTCGCCGTCGGCCCGCGCCCGCCACGTCAGCCCTCGCTTGAGCCTCGGCCTGGGCTCGACTGGTGCCCGGACGCCCCCCGACGCCGCCCCTTCCTCGAACGCCGCCGTCGCACGCCGCGACCCGTCCGCAAGGGATACGCAAGGATCGCAGCTGGTTCGACTTCCGCCGTTCTCCGGCCGCGACGGCCATCGCCATCGCGGGCGCCGCCGCGGCCGGCCGAGGTGTCCGCGTGTGCTCACTCGTGGGGCCGCCGGTCGTCGGGGGCCTCGCGCCGCCATCGTTGCCATCGGTCAACTCCGATGCACCGCAGCCCTCGGAGGCGAAACGGACGCTTGCGCTCCGCTGCACTGGGTCTCGCCGCCACGCTAAAGTAGTAGACAGAAAGACGTGCGAAGTGTATAGCGCTGCCTGCCGCACCCTGTTCGCGTGGCTGCCGCAGAGGAGAAGCGCTGCCGCAGCTCTTGGGACGGGCCTTTTATTTTATTTTTCATACCTGGTGCGTCATATCCAGAGGCAGCCCCGCGCTCCTGACTCCGATCTGGCCCATACGCCGACTGCAGTGATACGGCGCACCGGCGACCGGCATCCACGAGCATCCGTCTGTACACTCGCCACGCGCTTGTTTTAATACCGCCCCGCGGCGCCCGAGCCCTCGACAGACGCGTTGCTATTGAAATTGGCCGCGTTGCTAGGGACTGCATTGCGCGCTACGGCCACAGGACGGGACCGCTTCGCGCCGCGTCGCGCCCGGAGGGCGAACGACCCACGATGACGGCGGCCCTGGCGGTGGCCCCGGCCGTGTCGGCGGCCACCGCCGTGACGGCCGCCGCGCCCGCCTCGCCCGCGGCCGGCACCTCCCCGCCGGGCCCCGGCTTCGGCAGCGATGGCGGCGGCAACAACATCCGCGTCGTATGCCGTTTCCGCCCGCAGAACGCGCGCGAAATCAAGGAAGGCGGCGTGCCCGTCGTCTCGTTCAGCGACGATATGACCGAGGTCAAGGTCGAGAGCAAGGACTACCCGGGCCAGTTCGCGTTCGATCAGATTTTTGACTGGAATGCGTCGCAGAAGCAGGTGTTTGACTATACTGCGAACGCGACCATCGAAGACGTGATGCGCGGGTACAACGGCACGATCTTTGCCTACGGCCAGACCGGCAGTGGCAAGACGCACACGATGGTCGGTGATATGGAGTCTTCCGAGCTGAAGGGGTTGACCCCGCGGCTGATCGAATCGGTGTTCTCCCGCATCTTCCAGGCCTCGTCGAACTTCGAGTTCACCGTCAAGTGCTCCTATATGGAGATCTACATGGAGCGTGTCCGCGACTTGCTGAACCCAGTGAACGACAATCTGCCGATCCACGAAGAGAAGAACAAAGGCGTCTATGTGAAGGGCCTGCTCGAAGTCTTTGTGGGCTCGGTGGACGAGGTCTATGAGGTGTTGCGTCGCGGCCAGAGCGCTCGCATGGTCGCTGCCACCAACATGAACGCCGAGTCGTCGCGCTCGCATTCGATTCTCGTGCTCCAGATCAGCCAGAAAAACCTCGAGGACGGCAGTCTCCGCACGGGTCGGCTCTACCTCGTGGATCTGGCGGGCTCCGAAAAGGTCGGCAAGACCGGCGCTACGGGCCAAACGCTTGAGGAAGCCAAGAAGATCAACAAAAGTCTCTCTGCCCTCGGCATGGTCATCAACTGCCTGACGGATGGCAAAAGCGCCCACATTCCGTACCGCGACTCGAAGCTGACACGCATCCTGCAGGAGTCGCTCGGCGGCAACAGCCGCACGACCCTGATTATCAACGCGTCGCCCAGCTCGTTCAACGAAGCCGAGACGATCAGCACGCTGCGATTCGGCATGCGTGCCAAGACGATCAAGAACAAGGCAAAGGTGAACGCCGAGCTTTCGCCGTCCGAGTTGAAGGCGCTGTTGAAGCGCAACAAGAGCGAGCTTGGTGCCATGCAGCAGTACGCGACGGGCCTCGAGGGCGAGATCCTCGTGTGGCGCTCGGGCAGTACCGTGCCCGAGTCCGACTGGGTTGTACTCCGCGGCGGCAACGGCGGCGTCCCGGCCCCATCCGAGGGTCCGCTGTCTGCGCTGCCGTCGCATATGCTCTCGGACATGCGGAGTTCCGGCGCCGGCGCCGGCGGCCGTGCCTCGCCGCTCGGCGGTGTCGCCAGCAGCGTGTCGAGTCTTCAGCTCGACAGCGACGAGCGCGATGAGTTTCTGCGCCGCGAGAACGAGCTGTCGGACCAGCTGGCCGAGAAGGAAGCAGCGCTGGAGGCGCAGCGCGCGGCGGCCGACGACGCCCAGGATGAGCTCCGCGAGCTGCGGGAAAGCGCGCAGTCGCGCGCCGACGAGACCGCCGCGCTGCGCGCTCAGCTCAGTGAGGCGAAGCTCCAGTGTGAGAAGGTGGCGTTCGAGAACCAGGACGCGGCGATCCATCTCGATGCGGTGAAGGAGCAGAACGTCGAGCTGGAGGCCGAGCTGGCGTCGCTGCGCAAGCAGCTGCTGGAGCTACAAAGCGGGTCGGGGCCCCTCTCGGCCGACGCCGCGTCGACGGCGTCCTCGACGGCTGCGGCCTCGCCCGCGCCGTCGACGGCGACGGCCGTGAACCGCCAGGCCCTGAAGCAGCAGATGATGGCGCAGATGATGGCTGAGTACGTGCCGACGGCCGACATTTCGCGCAAGGAGGACGCCCTGCGGGCCACGCTGGCCCAGCTCGAGGACATGAAGCAGAACATGGCGCCGCCGACTGATCCCGAGGCTGTGGCCGAGCAGTTCCGCGAGCTGCTGGAGCTCAAGACCCGCGTGGCGAAGCAGGAAAACGTGATTGAGGAGCTTGCGTCGAAGGCGCATGTGTCCGAAAGCGATCTTGACACCCTACGGCGCCGCAAAGAGGAAGTCGACGCGCGGTACACGCAGCTCGAGACCGAGTACGAAGAGATGCTGCAGCGCACGATCGCCGAGGACGCCGAGCACGGCCCGCCCGAGGTCCAGGACGCCATTAAAGACATCCGCGCTCGCATGGAGCGCCAGGAAGAGCTGCAGCGCGAGCTACAAGACCGCCGTGTCGAAGAAATCGCGCAGTCGCTGCGCGTCAAGGACGCCGAGATCCGCCGCTTGCAGCACGAGCTGGAAGTGGCGCAGCAGGCCGCCGTGGGTGCGGCAGACCACGCGCCGGCGACGATGTCGTCCGCGGTGGGCGATGACGACGATGTGCTGGCCATGAAGCGCCGCATGACGCAGCAGCTGCGCGAATTCGATACCATGAAGCGCAAGCTGATGCGAGACCTGCAGGACCGCTGCGAGAAGGTGGTCGAGCTGGAGATTTCGCTGGACGAGACCCGCGAGCAGTACAACACGGTGCTGCGCACCAACAACAGCCGCGCGCAGCTCCAGAAGATGAGTTTTCTGGAGCGCAACCTGGAGCAGCTCTCTCGCGTCCAAAAGCAGCTCGTCGACCAGAACGCGACCGTCAAGAAGGCGCTCGGCGTCGCGGAGCGCAAGCTCGTGGCCCGCAACGAGCGCATCAGTTCGCTCGAGTCCTCGCTGCAGGACGTTCAGTCCAAGATCGACCGCGTCACCCAGAAGTACGAGGCCCAGCTCGCCGCCATGCACGAGAAGCTCCAGACCGCACGCGCATTCAACACGCCCGCATCCTCGTCGTGGCTCTACTCGTCGCGCATCGCCAAGCCTCTGCGCGGCGGCGGCGTGGCCACCGCGACCGACGGCCTTGGCGGCGCCGGCGACGGTCCTGGCGGCAGCCTCGGCTCGTTCGGCTCGTTCGGCGGTTCCGAGGATGCCCTCGATGCCGAGCGCTCGCCGGTCGACCGGGCCGGCGACCGCAGCGTCCTGGGGGCCGGCGCGGGCGCCGTGCCGCCCCTCCACCACCCGGCCGGCAGCACGCCGTCGTTGTCGAGCAAGCGCTCGAGTTGGTACATCTCGCTTCTCAAGAAGTAAGCCGGCGTTGCCGCCGCCCATCCGCTGATGCGATGCATCGTCCGATCGGAATGATATGGGTGGCATCGCATACCGTGTATGCGATCTCGCGCACGGAAAGCTGTTTTTCAATTTCTTTTTGAATATATGTAGAGCGATCACCACCGTTATCATACGTGTGGAATACGAATGTAATGTCATCTGGATTCCAGGGTACCCCGGGATACTAGCATGGACGAACGGGCCCACCCCGCTTGGGCAGGTTCGGAACGTCGCGGCCGACCCTCGAAAGAAGCAAGTGGGACGAGCCCGAACCTGCGACCTAGAACGTGGCGTGGCGTGAAAACTCGTCAGCGGAAGCGAAGCACGCGGGGCACATCCGGCCCGCCGATCGCCCCCGTCACCCGCTTGGGCCAGCCATGCTCAGGCCACCGCCGTTCAGGCTACCGCCGCCGGCGCCGCCACCGCGGCGATGCGGCGCGTATGGAGGGGGATACCCGCTCGTTTGGTCCGTCACCCAGGATGTCTTGCGCGCGTCTGCCATGGCTGACCCGTGAGGCACGTGCGTGCACGACGGTGAAGCTTCATGGACGCGCCACTTCATGGACCTTGCGGCCGTCGCCGCCACGTGGACCGCCGCGATCGCCGTGGCAATGGGTCGTGCGCGTAAACCCCGCCCAGCCATCTCCGCTCAGCGATTTCCTCTCAGCGATCTCTGCTCCGCGAACGCGGCCAACCGACCGGATCACGGATCCTTGTGACGGCAGACGCCACGTGCTCACGCGATTGAGTCCCTGACGCCTCCACGGCCTCCTGCGGCGTCCTCGCGAGCGGTGCCGTGCCGAGCCGTGCCGAGCTGAGCTGAGCTGAGCTGAGCTCAACCGAGCCAAGCAGCACCCCCGATCCATGGTCCCCGCAGGCCCACCGGTCTCCGATCGCGCGATCGCCGCCGTCACATCACGCGCCGGGGGTCGTCCCATCGACCGAGGCAGCCGATAGGACGCCATACGCCCATCCCACTCCGCGCAAACGACCGTGCTTGAGCGAACGCCGCCTCCGTCCATCGCCAGGCGCCGTCGCCACGGCAGCCACGGCAGCCACGGCGACGGCGCGGGGACGGCACCCGTCCCATGGTGGTCGCGGCCGCAGCCGCCGGCATCGTCGTCCGACCTGCTGAAGCGGCACCACTCCGGCCCTCCGGCCCTCCGAACTGTTGACGACGGCGCCGCCGCGGCCGCCGTTTCCTGCGGTCGCTGTCGCCGGGTCACGCGCGACAATGGATTCGGTGCGTGTGCTCGTGGTCGTCGCAGCGCTGAGCCCCATCTTCCCGAACCTCTTCCCGGTGTTCTCGAAGCTTGGTTTCATCGCGCTCGTGCTCGCTGTCGTCGGCTATGCCCTGCACGGCCGCCGGCGCGAGCGGCCCGGACGGCTACACCACCGCGCGTGGGACCACGCCGCCGTCTGGCTCTACCGCGGCCCACAGGTCCAGCACGTGGCGCTGACGCCATCCCACCATGCAGTGCCCACGGCGCCTGTGGTGCCGGCGCCCGGCACGATGGACATCGCTTGGTGTATCTTGCGGGAGAGCCTGGCTCGACGGGTCCCCGAGATCTTCCGAGATGCGGATGCGGCGACCATCACGACGACACACGATCCATCGCAGCAGCCCCTCTCACCGCTCTCGCCGACGTCGCCGTCGTCGTCGCGGCCACGCGCCACCAGCGCCGCCAGCAGCCGCCACGGCCCGCTGGGCATGCCCTACGGCAACCCGGCGGCCCATTATGTGCAACACCCGGCGGCGCACCCGGCGCACCATGTGCACCATCTCCACCAGCCCTATCCGTCCCAGAGCCCGCATCTGCACATGCCGCTCCTAAGCGGGTTTGGGCATGGACCGCCAGCTGTCGGTCATCGGCCAGAGCGGATGTCACGACCCCACGATGGCAACAGTCAGACCGGCGTCGGCGTCGGCGGGAGGCCGCCCCTACTGCAGATCGCACGGCTCCGGAGCATGTATCGCGACATTCTCGCCGCGGGTCCGCTCGGGGACATGGGCGAGATCGCGACGCAGTTCCTGGCCATCCTACTGCATCGCCTGCGAGACCACCACGTCGAGCAGCACCTGTACCTCTGCTTGACGCACATCCTGACCCAGCACGTGCGGATGTTCCGCAAAGTCCGACAAGCCGCGCGGCGCGCCGACGCTGCCGCTGCTGCTGCTGCTGCTGCTGCTGCTGCTACTGCTACTGTTAACAGCATGAGCGCAGCCCACCCGCCGCGATCGAGCACGGCGACGCATGCATCGGCGGCGCCGTCGTCCCTTCACCAGCACCAGCACTACCAGGACGGCGAGCCCGAGATGGGTGCCGACGGCGTCCGCGGTCACGACGAGCTTGGCGGGGACGCCCTCAACGACGCCTTCTACCGGAAGCTAGCGGCCGACGGTACGTTGCACCCGGCGGTCGCATCGCCGCACGCAGCCAAGGCCCATTTGCGGCGGCTCTTTGAACAGCTGTGGCAGGTGGTGCTCGCCTCCGCCGAAGCGGTCTCGCCCGCGGCGCTTGCGCCCGAGCTGGCGACTCCGCCGCTACGCACGCTGGCGCGGGAGTATGCGATCAGCCAGGTAATCCTGCCGGCGCTCGCGCGTTGGACACATCCGGACTTCATCAACTGCCACATCCTGTACCACGGCGAGAAAGCGCTGGCGATGCGACGCGCCGTCAGAGCCGTCCACGCCGCGCTCCAGACGCAGTATACGACGATGCCACCGCCCTTCCTGCAGAGAGACGCCATCGGTCTTGATCCCGCAATGGCCGACTGGAAAGTGCTCTCACTCGTTGATCGCCACCGCGTGATCGATTGTCTCATCAAGCACGTCAAAAAGATGCGCTCGACTCTCGATATTATGGCGCTGCGGTGGAGTATCCTGGCGCAGCTGCAAGCGGGGGCCCGCGTCGAGGGCGACACCGGTGGCGGCACCAGCGTCGCGGGTGGCACGCATCCCGACACGCTGGCTGATCTGCCGAGCAGCGGACCAAGTAGCTCCAATATGCTCTCCAACCCGCTGCTCCTGAGCGACGTCGCCGGCGACCGCTCGCCGAAGCGCAGCGGCTCGGAAGCGGCTCGCCACGAGCTGAAGTTCAAATCCGACAAACTCCTCGCCGTGCTGCTCAGCCGCGTCGACAAGAAGCTCCAGTCGCTGCGCCACAATGCCCGCAGCCGCGGCGAGGTCTCTGGCACAACGAATCACCCGGCGGACCTGATGCTGAAGGGCATCAGCGCCTTGCAGCAGCACATGACACCCGCCTCCCACGGCGGCCACGTGGCGCGGGAACCCGACGGCCCGGCAATGGCGCGGTTCCGCGCGCTGCTCAGCGAAATGGCGGCGCCGACGAGCGAAACTTCCACGGGGCTCTGGCACTTCTGCAATTTCCTGATGGCCGAGGGCAACGACCCTGATCTTGTACATCTGCAGTTCTACCGGATGGCTGACGAGGCGCGGCGCCATGTGGACGCCTTCTGCGCCGAGCCCACCTATGCGCATTTGCAGACGGTCCAGCACGACGCACGGCGCGCTCATGACCTGGCGCGTGGGGGCGCCGCCGCCTGGGAGCTGTTTGCGACTGCGCATCCGGGCTGGGTCGCCGACCTGGACGAGTTTGCCGCTGAACCTCTGGTTCCCGAGCCTACCACGTGCGAGACCCTCGCGGCGTCTGTGGCCGGGCTGGAGGACGTGGACCCGCAGGAGCGGCTGGCGTGGCTAGGCACCCGTGGCGCGCTCGCCATCTTCTCGCTGCGCCGGGCCTGCGAAGACGCGATCCGCAATGCATATCGCCAGTTTGAGCACTCGGACCGGTACTTTGAATGGGTCAAGGAATCTGTCGAGCACGATCTGCACCATACCCAGCAGCACCAGCACCAGCAAACTGGTGACGATGCCGCCGGGTCGCCGTATGACGGCGCCCGCCCGCGGACGGTGCCCAAGAGCCAGCAACTCGATGAGATGATGCGTGCCATGGCCCAGGACCAGGACCGCGATGGCCTCCGCTCCAGCCTGCTCTTTGTCTATATCCAGCGATGCCTGGAGCGCGAAGTCGACGAGCTCGCCATGCGCGAGCCCCATTTTATCGAACAGCGGCTGCCGCCCGCCCCAGGGCGCGGCGCGTCTGTGCATGGGTTTGCCGCGGACCTCACGACGCCAACGCTGGCGGCGGCGCCCACGGCGTCGGTGCTCACGACGCCGTCAGCGTCGTCTGTCGCCGAGCGGCCTCTTTGCGATCAGCCGTCGCGCGGCGGTGGCGCCCTGGCGCACCGGCCGCTCGGCGCCTATACCATGGCCCTGCGGGACGGTCCCGCCGAGAAGAGCGGGGTGATGCGAAGCCGCCGGGTCCTCGAGTCGCCGAGCAGCGAGATGCTGTCGGACCACCAGAAAGGCGGGCTCTCTGACGACGAGGCAGCGCCCCGCCACGCGAAACTGTGGTCGAGCGAGTCGAAGCTGCTGAAAGAGACGGCGTCGGCGGCGTCGGCGGCCACGCCCACGCTGACGGCGGAGAGCGCCATCGGCGGTCCCGACGAGACGCACGACGGCGCGTCGACGATGGGCGATGACCGAATTGAAAATGACGGGCTGCTCGATGACGACGATGTGATCCAGCCCGGCGAGCTGCTCAAAGCCGCGAGTAAGCTGCAAACAACGCGGCAGCAAATGGATCGCGTGCAAGGACAGTATACCCTCGTGAAACTCGTCGCGTCAATGACGAGCCGGCCTTCCGGGGTCTCGAGCCGCGCGCCGGCGAGCACGTCATCGCCGGACCGCAAGCAGAGTATGCGGGACAAGTTCCGGCTCGAGCTGATCGATGCGCTGCAGTCGACGCTCCGCGCCGAGCTCGGGGATTTGACGCGCCGCGAAGCGCGTTTCCAGAGTCAGGAAGAGCGCCAGGCCATCTCGCGCGGCAAGTATGAGATCGCACTGAAGGCGATTATCCAGAGCCGGACGCTGTATGACGACAAGTCAATGCAAACAGGTCACCGCGAGCGCTTCACGTTCTACGAAGTGATCGTCCGCGCTGAAACGTCGTCGTGGTCGGTTCGGCGCGAATACAAGGATTTTTATGACCTGCACCGCAAGCTGCTCAAGAAGTATGCGTCGATCCTCGCCGATGTCGAATTCCCCGAGAAGCCGCAGGCCAACCGGCGACTGCCGAACTGGACCTCGGCCACGGCAGCTACCGACAAGCGCCTCCGGGCCCAGCAGCAGCAGGACCAGGACTGCCTCGACGGCCTGAGCCACTACGTCCAGCGCCTGATCACGCATCCGCAACTCTGCCTCTCGCAGGACGTCGCGAGCTTTCTGAGCACGAGCTCCAATGCGGCACGGGACAACGTCACCTTCAAAAACACGCTGCTGCGGACAGGCGGCATGTTCGCGCGCATGCTCAACACCGCGAGCCCGGGTGGCAAAAAGACGCCGGGCAGCAAGAAGAGCGACGGCAAGGCCTCCTGGGCCGAAGAAGACCTCGTCACGGAGCACCTTGTGCCGTCCAACTACGCGATGGGCGGCCGTGCCATGGGCCTGGTGCGCGCGAATGACCGCCGGAACAAGGCCGCCGCCTCGGCCATGGCCCTGCTGTCTGGCGGTGGCGGTGGCGGCCATAGTCCGGCGAACGGCGCCGTTACGCCAGGGTCGATGGCGGCCGTCCGCTCAACGGCGGCCTCGCTGCGGTCGACCACCACCGAGCTCGGGGGCGCCGGCAGCGGGAGCGGCCCGAGCGGCAGCGGCCCCAGCGGCGGCGGCGAGACGGACGCCAAGCGGCTCTCGCTCACGGCGAGCCATCGCCAGGAACCGAGCCGGACGCCCTCTGAATCGACCCACGACGGGTCCACGGCGCCCTTTGACGCCGACGGCGAAGGTGAAGACGGCGAAGGTGACGGCGCCATCGCCGATAGCGATGGCAGGGGCGGCAACGACGGCGGCAACGACGGCGATCGCGACGCCGACGCCGACGCCGAGTGCGAAGCCGATGGCGATGCCGAATCACCCGAGCCCAACGGTCTGAGCCGCACGCCGACCGTCTCCGGTGCCGACCACGATGTACAGCCGCCGCTGCCGCCTTTGGATGGGCCTGTGGCCGATGCGGCGGCCGACGACGCGCACGGTGTGGATCTCGGTGGCTTAGACGACGACACGCCAGCCATCCCGCGGCTGCAGCATGGCCGTGCCACCAGCGCAAGCCACGGTGGCGGCGGCACCTCGTCGGTCGCTGGCGACCTGTTCCATGATCTCGATGACGACGCGGCGGACCACGACGCCGACGCGGCGACGTCCGATGACCACGACCACGACCAGGGCCCGACGCGCGCGCTTTCGTCGTTCCTGGAGCCTGCGTACCTGATCCTGCGGGATCTTTGGGATGTCAGCGGCCCGAGCTGGCAGCGGCGCGGCAAGAGTCTGCTGCTGATCCGACAGCTGTTCGGGACCCACAACGGCATCGAAACGTCGCTGAAGGCGCGCCTGCGGTGGTACCTTTCGGACCACGCGCTGTCGATGCTGTCGTCGTGGCCCGGCGCGCGTCAGCTTGTGGCGTCGGTGTATGGCATGGACGACCCGCTCTCGAACCTCTCGTACCACCACGGCCTCGTGACGGATTTCCTGCGCGGCCGGCTGCCGAACTCGCCCCGCAAATGGACAAGCGCATCGATGCTGGGCCCGCGCCACTCGCTTCGCGAGACGGCGCGGCAGAGGCTCACGGCCGCGTGGCCGGACGTGTTTGCGAAGACCTTCGGCGACCGCCGCGCCCACGCCGGCGTCAACCGCCTCTTCGACCTGATGCAGGACCCCCGGCTGAACCAGCACGTCTTTTATACCATGTTCGACGCGATCGCCGCGATCCTCTCGACGCCCCCGGAGCAGTGGGGCACGCCGCAGGCCTGCTTTGCGCCCGCCGCCGCTGCTCCTGCTCCTGCTCCTGCTCCTGCTCCTGCTCCTGCTCCTGCTCCTGCTCCTGCTCCTGCTCCTGCTCCTGCTCCTGCTCCTACTGGCCAGGATGCCATGGGATGTCCCTCCGGCTAAGCGAGATCCCATGGACCTCATCCATGGATCGCCGCCCTTTAATGATCGTCGCGCACGATCCTCTCCCATGTGGCGCAGGGGGTGGCGTTGCCCTGACAGCGCGGGCCGTCTCGCGGTGGCGGGCGGCAGGGGCGCCAAGGGGCTCAGCCGCCGCGCACACCCCGACGCCACCGCGTGCCCGGCGTGCCCCCGCTCGTGGTCCATCTGTCAGCCGGGCCGGACCATCCCATGCACCCGATTCATACAAATCCACCGCGCCGACCCCTTCTGTGGCTAGAGCGACTGATTATCCTAGCAGGATGCGTCGAGGACGGCGTTTCGCTATCCGCATCAACGGGTGCCTGCGGCTGAGCGGGCGGCCGCGCCTTTGGCTGAACCTCCGGACGACCACGGGACCGCGTGGCAGAACAGCCGTGCAGATCCCCCGTCGCCTCTGCCCAGCACCCCTCTCACCTGCTCGGGCGTGCCGATCCCATCGACGCTTTCCCGACCCGGTGGATTCCTGTTCTTTCCGGTATCTCTGACACGTGCGCCACGCGGCCGTTGCCGGGCGTCTCGATCATGGCGTCGCCACCGTCTGTGGACGCCAGCGGCGCGGCCTCGCCGACGGCGGCTGCGCTGCTGGCCCGGCTCCAGGCGCCGTCGGCGGCCTCCAGCGCGCCGCGGAAGCCTCGCGGCGGCTGGCGGCCCCGCGGCGATCCAGGCCTTGCCGACCTGGACCACGCGCCGCAGGCGCTCGCGACCGACATCGACGGCTACTTTGCCGAGGGCTGCGACGTCCTCGCCGACGACAGCGTGTCCGTGGCCTCGGTGGACGACGTGCTTCCGAGCGATCTGTCGGCGTGGGACGGCGACGGGTATGACAGCGACGAGCCTGAGTATGAGCCGTTTCAGATTACGAACGAGCAGTATGCGACCATCATTATTGGCCTGGTGCCGCTGGTGATGCGCATGCTGGGCCGGAAAGTCATGATGACCCAGCTCCAGCGACTCGTGGCGTGGCTGGCCTGGCGCGCCTAGTCGCTGGTTCGAAACAAACGCTCGGATGCGGCGCTCGCTGCTGCTCGTGGCTCATGGTCGCGGTTGCCGATAACGACATCGCTATTTTATAACGGGCTTATTTATTCATGACATACGACAGCGGCTGATCCGACGGATGACGGATGAGGGCCACGTCGCGGCCGTTCTGGCTGCCGCGACCGCCCGCGCACATTCAAATCGCTCTGCAGCGACTCCGAGGCTGGCGCGGCCATGTCCATGACGCCGTGTGGCGCTTCGCTCCGGAGCACGTTATTGCGCCACACGGCCGGTCTCGGGCGAGCGACGACGGCGGACCCCCGGGCCGGAAAGGCTGCGGCAAGGCACGCAGAGTACGCGCACGGGCAGGAGCATGGGCAGGAGCATGGGCAGGAGCATGGGCTGGCCCGCCGCGCCTACGAATAGACCAGTCCTGAGAAACACTCTCCTCGGCAAAGCTCGAAAGTTATCGCTTGGCTCATGAGAGTGAAGCCGATCCCCTTTTCTTTTCAGCTGATGGGATCGTCGACGTGCCACGCCGCCCCTAGATAACTCCGACATTGCCCGCCTGCCTGCGACGCATGCCGCCGTGAATCGCCGTCGGACCATTCGCACCCGGAGCACCCGGAGACGCCGTCTCGACGATGTCGCGCCGCGTCGGACACCGCCACCTCAATGGCGCGCTGTCGTATGCGCAGATCCTCAAAGCGCAGAGCTGGCTCGTGGAGCAGAAGTACCGTACCGGGCTCAAGACGGATGTGCTGCTGACGGTGGAGCACCAGCACCCTGTGTTCACGGCGGGCCGACGGCTGCGCAACCAAACGGAAGAGAAGAAGCGGATCGAGCAGCACCACGCCCAGTATTATGAGGTCCAGCGCGGGGGGCAGGTGACCTTCCACGGGCCGGGGCAGCTGGTCGGCTACCCGATCCTCGACCTGCGCCACTTCGATGTAAGATCCACCGGGGGCGGCATGCATGCCCTACCAGGAAAAGACTCGACCGAACCAGTCCCTCCCCACCAGTGATTTTGTTCAAGCGCATACTCATGCTCTGAATGTTTCCATGTGGATATGCTAGCTGACGGCACGATGCTATGTGCACACGCTGGAGAAACTGCTGATCCGGCTGTGTCAGCAATACGGCATCGAGGCCGCGACATCGGACAATGTCGGAGTTTGGGTCGAGAACGAGCGCAAGATCGCCGCGATCGGCGTCCACATCGCCCACCACATGACCTGCCACGGGTTCGCGCTCAACTGCACCACCGACCTTGCGTGGTATGATCTGATCGTGCCCTGCGGCATCACTGACAAGGGCGTCACGAGCGTCGCGGAGGAGCTGCGCCGCCGCGCCCTCGTGGGCAAGACGGCCGACCCGCAGGCGGGCGCGGAAGCCGCGACGCCGCCGAGCTTGGCGGAACCGCACCAGGCCGATGTTGACGCCGTCCTCCCGACCGCCGTCCACGCGTTCGCCGCCGAGTTCGACTGCGAGGTCGCACCGCTCCAGGCCGTCGACCCGCAGCTGGACGACCGCCTCTCCATCTTCCTGGACAACGCGTAAATGGCGCAGGCCACATGCGCCGTGGCCTAGGAATGCTGCGGATGTCGTTGATGACAACCCCTCTCCTAGTCAGTGCGGCACCACTGGTCGCAGGTCAGACCGATCAGCACGTTGTCGATGATGCGGGTCTGGCCCAGCAGCACGGCGGCCGAGGCGAGTGCCCCGACGCCCGGCTCGATCGTCTCGAGAGGCTCGAGCGTGTCGGGATGCGTGACCGACATGTACTGTAGCGTGAAGCGGGCGCGACGGGCCTCCTGCGACGCCTCGGGCAGGACCTGGGCGAGAGCCGCATTGAGCGCCGTCTGCGCATGGCGCAGCAGGTCGGCCACGGCGGTCGCGGGCGCCGTCGTCCATGCGGCCTGCATGGCGGCGAGTGCGGCATACAGACAGGGCGCGAGGCGGCGGTCCTCAGGGCTGAGGAAACGGTTGCGCGACGACCGCGCGAGCCCGTCTGCTTCGCGGTGCGTAGGCACGATGCGGAGCTGCAGGTCCATGCGCAGGTCGCGCACCATACTCGCGAGCACGACGCACTGCTGCGCATCCTTCTGGCCAAAATAGGCGTGCGTCGGGGCAAGGATGTGGAAGAGCTTGGCGACAATGGTCGCGACGCCCGAGAAGAAGTGCGGCCGCACGGCGCCCTCGAGCTGGTGCGACTTCCCGTGGACGGCCACGAACGTGCCGCGGCGCTGCGCCGGGTCCGTCGTGATGCCCGACGGGTACATCTCCGCGACCGTCGGCGCCCACACCGCTGTCGTGTGGCCCTGGCGGGCGAGTGTGGTGCAATCGTCGTCGAAGGTCCGCGGATACCGGTCGAGGTCTTCCGTCGGGGCGAACTGCGACGGGTTGACAAAGATGCTCACCACGACAACGTCGTTCTCGGCCGCCGCTGCCTCCACGAGCGCCAGGTGGCCCTCATGCAGCGCGCCCTAAGTCATCATCGTCCACGCCAGCGACGGACACCGTATCAATCATACAGAACGAGATTGTCGCCGTCACGGTCTGTGTGAGTTGCTCATCTCCCGTATCGACTGATAAGTCATCGATCGAATTAGCTGGTAAAGCATGGGTCTCCGGATCCTGGGAGAGGTACATCGCGATCAGGATCGCTCGCTGAACGAACTTGATGCCTTACCATGGTGAGGACAACGCCGACACGTTTGCCTTCACGGTGCCATTGGTGCCGCTGGGCGCGGTATGCCGCGACCGTCGAGTAAACCGTCGGCGCTGACGGCGCCGAGTCCGAGAATGGCATGGTCTGCGGTAGTATAAGAACCAAGACTAACGAGGCGCGTCTCTTGGGCCTTAGGAAGGGCGGTGCAAGGTCTGTGACGGAAAGGATGACCAGAGTGGCCGAGAGTGGCGCAGCAGACCATGACAAGCTTCGCACGGGTGGGATACGAGATCGTGCGGTGCTGACACGCGCCTACGTGTGGTGCGGTGCAAGCCGTTGCACGCTCCCGGCAGGCCCGAGGCGGCGGGCGGCGGGTATGGCACCGTCTATGGCCGTGGCGCCGGCGGCCGTGGGGTGCCCGGAAACGCAACCTGCCCCGTTCGCGTTCCGCCGCCCAGCACTTGTGGCGCAACGGCTCCAAGCCTGCCGCGCCTTCCGCGACATGTGGCGCAAGCCAGACTTGCAAGCCGGCAGGCCGACGGGTACGCCCGCGCCTCCGTCTTAGGAAGCCGATGTCGGAAGCAGGCGCTGCTGCATCAGCCATCGATCCAGGGCCTCTAGCAGCCGCGACTCGCGGCCGTGCCAGAAGTGGTCGCACCCGGGGATCGGCCAGTAGGTCGTGTGGGCCGCAGGCTCGCCGTCGCCCAGCGGCCCGCGCTGCGCACCGCACCGTGTCATGGCAAACGCTTCCAGCCGCCACGGCGCAGTGAAGCTGTCGTGCTCCCCGATCAGCAGCAGCAGCTTGATCCCATCGTTGGCTGCTGTTGCCGTCGTCGTCGCCGTACCAGGGGCGGCACCATGGTCGGCGGCGGCGGCGGCGGCGGCGGCCTGCGCGAGATGCGCCAGGATGCGGCGGTGACCAAAGCACGTGAGGGCCCACAGGACCGAGTATGGAAAGCTGACCAGAACGAGGGCGCGGACAGCGACCCACGGCGCGAGGTCGGGCAGCGCGCTGGCCATCATGGCGGATCCGAACGAGTATCCCAGCAGGAGCACGGGCGGGCGCTCGCGCGGGGGCGGAGGCGCCGTCCGCGCCAGCGCGCCGAAATCCGACGCGACCCACCGGCAGACGGCGACGACGTCCTCGCGCTCCGCGGACGCCGTGAGCGACGGCCATCCGCTCGACTGGCCCGTGCCCCGGAAGTGGAACCGCACGATCGTGCACTGCGGATACCGCCGGCGGACCGCGACGAGCACGTTGTCGGTCATGCGGCCGCCGAGCGGTCCCCATGCATGCGCGAGGATGAGGGTCAGCGGCCGCGGCGATGCCGACGCTGCCGACGAAGGCGTGGCATGATGCACGCGCGCTTCAAGACGGATGGTGCCTGCCGTGTCGACCGGACACCACAGCCGCTCGTCGGCCTCCTCGGGCGGCATGCGCCGCGTGGCCATCACGCCGATCCGGCGGTGGCAGCGACAGCAACGATCGTGATCGCACGCGCCGCGGCAACGGCGGCCACGTGTCGTGCCGAATGAGTCGACGTGGCAACGACGTCGACGTGAGGCGTATTGAGCATGAAGTGCGAGGGGCGGAGATGAGGTCGGCAGAGATCAACGCGGGTTCCCGTGGTGGAAGGACCAGCCCCCATACCGGTACATCGCTGGCGCGAGACTCAGCGACGCTAGGACGCGCTCCGGGGCCCCATCGCCCTCGTCGCCGGCGGGAGGGAGCGGAGATGGCGAGCCGCAAGCAAAAAAAAAAATGGGAATATTGTTTGGATCCGGGGTCGGCTGTCGGGGCAGCGCTACATGGGCGGCGACGACGGCGGTGGCCTGAAGGGGCCGCTTGCGCCGCTGCTCATGGCGGCACGTCGATCGGCAGGGCGACGAGCCAGTAGCCGGCATGATGGGCAACTCGGTATCCAGTCCATGGGCCCATTCACGTGATCAGGTGGATCCAGTATACGCCGACGGACAAGCAGGACGGAAGGGCCCTTTGTCGCTTAAGCAAGGGTGAGCACGCATCGGAGCACGCATCGGAGCAGACATCGGAGCATGCCAACGGCGTGGCGATCGGTCGTCGGTCGTGTGTCACCTAGGCCACATGGTGCGGTGTCCCCAAACTCCGAATCCGACGAACCGCCCGCCTCATCAGCTCCCCACCTCTGATACCCCGCTGCCGCTTGACGTGCCGACCGCCATGATGCTGCAGCAGCCGCACTGGCCACAGTCGCACAGCGCGACCTCGAGCCCGCCCCTCGGGGGTGGGCTTGGCCTTGGTCTCGGCTCCGACGCCGGCCGCCGCGGCATCGCCGAGCAGGACCGGCAGACCACGGCGTCGACATTCGAGCAAGATCTGGACGATCTCGACGAAGCCGGCCGTGAAGACCTTCTGCAGCGGTATGTCTTTTCTCGAACACGATGCGCTTCCTGGTGCTGCACCCATGCGCCTCGAGCTCCCCCCACTGGATTTCCCCCGCTCCGCAGGGATTGCCTCAAAGTCTCACCATTTGGATTCTTTTGGGATGGACATGATGGGCATGATGGTCGCGGCGGGCAGACGGTATGCCGTCCGCATCATCTGGCGCACATGGACCGCGTACACGGACCGGCAGACCTATCTCCGGCTCCGCAACTTGCTCAAGCATACGGTAACGTCGACCTGCTCGTTTGACGGGTGGAGCACCTCCGTATTGGCAGGAATCACTCATCTGACGCTTTCTCTCATGGATTGGTTGATCGGATGGCGCCTCAACCGGCTGCGACCGTCGCGCTGACGCGAATGTAGGAGCGCACCCTGGCCCAGTCCCTCCTGCGCCGGATCGCGCCCCGGGAAGCGCAGTTCTTCCGCAGCGAAGGCGCCGCGGGCCAGCACGTGTCGCGGATCCGGCTGCGCCTTGGCCTCGACGAGACCGACCTGCTCGGGCAGTCCAAGCGCTACCGCCCGCGCTCCTCCGACGTCGCCGCCAGCACGGCGCCGCCCTATGCGGCGCCGTTCCCGCCGATCGTTCTGTTTAAAGTCTTTCTCAAGGAAGCCCGCGTCCAGTATCTGAGCGGCGCGCGCATGCTGCCGGGGACCTCGCCGGGCGCGCGCGACGCCTGCCGCATCATGGGGCCCCAGCGGTATGCGCAGGTCGCCCTGCTCGAGGGCGAGTATGCGCCCGACGTCGCCAAGCCCGACGACGTCGTGAACGGCGTCGACCTCCAGCGATACCGCGCGCAGATGGACGACGGCCGGCCCGAGCGCGGCGGCCGCGCCAATCCGTGGCGGCCCGTGCCGCTGGAATGTAAGCGGCGGCCTCGCGGATTCCTGATGGGCGCTGCCCATCAATGGCTTCGCCGGATGCAGCAGGACCCCGTCACGACTCACCCAGTGTTTTTTGGCTTGGTTTGGTTTGGTTTGGTTGACATAGTCTTTATACGCGCGCTGCCGCGCCCGCCGGGGATGCTTGCCGACCCTCTGCCGCCGTGCCGGCCCCGTGGCGGCGGCAGGCTGAAGCCCAGCGCCGATCCAATGGCCAGGGAGGGCGCTGGCCGCGGCGGCTTGGAAGGGGTGGCGCGCGGCGCGCCGGGGGGCCGCACGGCGCGGTGGGCGATGCCGGCCGACGACGCCGAGGCGGACCCTGCGGAGGCGGGCCTGAACGGCCCGCTCATCGACCCGGAGCTCGACCCGGATCTGCTGGTGGAAAACCTGTATGCCTGGACCGACGGGCTCTCCTATGACGGCCTCGAGGACGACTACCACTACTGAGACCGCCTCCTGGGATGCACGCACGTGGCGCTCGCACGTGGCGAGCACGTGCTGCCGGCACGGTCACGACGAACGATCTCCGACACGGACGGCTGGAAAGTCCGACGAGACCACCGTCGCCTTGTACGTCATCCGGCCCGTCATCCGGCCCGATCCCCCCCGACGGTGACCCACCCGAGACCACTGTCTGCCCCGATATCGACCCGAGAGGACCCTGACCTCCGGAAGACTAGTGACCATGCCGCCAACACGGTCAGTTGGCATCAACGCGCTCGCCGCATGTGGCCGGTCCATCGGACGCCGCTCGTTCGGCATGCTGGACGACTGATGCACGCCATAAGGATCGGCTTGATGGGCATACTCATCCTTCTCTGTTCTGCTGACTCTGCGCTCATGCTCACGGTCTCATGGATTGATGGTCACAGAAAAGGCGTGCGCGGCGGCGCCGCCGACTTTAAATGGGATGGTAAGTCTGGCATGCAAGCATCTGGCAGGCATCAAAGCGTATATCCCCGTCCGCCGTTAGGATTCTCTCCTTGCACCCCCAGGGCCCTCACCCCCCCACCCCCGACCTCCTTGACTCCCGCCCACCCGCTCTAATGGGTTTGCTTTGGTTTTCTCGTTGGCCCTCACGAACGATATCTGATGATACGATATAATGTCTACGTTGGTAGATGTCAAGGAAAGCCATCATCGGGCCAACTACCTGGGCAATTCACTGATGGCGCCCGTTGGCAGGTAAGGCGTGCCATGAACAACATTGTCTGCTAGTACCCGCGAGCAAACAACACCGATGCTCGTTGGCGTGGATGAACCCCCCCGTGTGTGAAGCAGAGGGAACTCACACTTCTCGCGCATCACCCATGGCGACATGATCCGGCTCTCTGCGCGGTATGAATCCCATCGGCCTCCGGCGCCCTCTCCAGATGGCAGCAAGGCCGCGATCTGCAGTGGTACGCCAAGGCGAGCGACGGCGCCGCAGCGGCCACCGAGTCGTTGCGCACGCAGGCGGAGCAGGAGCGCGCCGCCATCAAGCAGGCCGAGGAAGCAGCAATGCGCGAGACGCTCGGCGTACAAGCGCAGATCTCGCCGCTCGTGGCCGGCTTCGGCCGCGGGTCGTCGCTGCCGCACCGCCGCGACGCGCGGACGCATGACGCGGCTGACCGTGCTCGTGCGCACGGCCGTGATCGGAGCCCTGACCGTGGCCGTGACCCTGACCGCGACCGTGACCGCGATGGCGATGGCGAGCCGACGCGGCGGCGCCACCACCAGCGCCATCGTGAGGAGGCCGACGACCGCGAGCCCGGCGGGTCCCGTTCGACGCACCGTCACCGGCGCCATGACCGGAGTCGGAGTCGGAGTCGGGAGTCGCGGAGCCGCCACACGCCGTCGGATCGGCAGCGATCCGAGCGCCACGATCGTTCGTCGCGACCCCATGCAGAAGCGCCGGCGCGGCGATCCCGCGACGACCGGTCGCGATACCGGTCGCGCAGCGAGCGGCTGGACCGTGACCGCCACCCCACAGAGCGTGACCGGCCTCGCGACGGGCATCGCCGACCGAGGAGTCGGAGTCGGAGCCCGTCGGCACGCCACAGCGACCGACCCCGTCAGGAGCAGCCCGCGTCATGATCGACCGCTGCGAAGCTTACGTGCGACGCATGCGCAAACCTCGACGGCTGCAGTGATGCGTATTCTTTTTTTTTGTGGCGAACGGCGGCGCGAGGCAGCGCTAGTCGGACATGGCGTCGTCCGACGAGGTCGCGTCGAACTCGGGCGCGTCGCGCCACGCCGTGTAGGCCTCGCTCTGGGCCGCGAAGCTTGCGAGGGCGCGGGCGTTCGGGTCCTCGTCGTCAAACTGGCCCATCGCCGTGGCCGAGGGCGCCGTGACAAAGTCGTTGCGGTGGCCGCGGTACGCGTCGCCGTACGCCTCGTCGCGGTAGTCGGACTCGGCCTCCGAGAGATTGAACGCTTCTTCGCCGTCCTCGTCCTCGGGGTAGCTGTTCGCCGCGTAGCTCTCGGCGTTCGAGTCGCTGTCGCCTTCGTCGTGCGCGCCCGCTTCCGAGTCGGACGCGTCGTCCATAAAGATGACGGCGTGCTCGGGGGCCAGCTCGCTGCAATGCGTGTGCATCAACACAACAATAGAGACGGGATCGGTGAGTCCACGATGCGGGTCCACGATGGAAGAACCTCTGGTGTGTGTGCGTGTGTTTGGGGGGGGCGGGGGGAGGCTATTCAAAAGCATGGCCCCCCGGTCTCGCACCGCCGAAGAGAATGACTTACATGCCCTCGATGCGCTGCAGATCAGCGACGTTGCCAATCGTATCCTGAATATAAACATCATAGACCCACTGCACGCTGCCGGTGGGCGCCACCTCCTCCATGGGCGTCGTCGACCCGGCACGCTCGGGTTCTGGCCGGCGATTTGCCTCGAGTTCGTCGGGGTCGTGGATGCGGAGGTAGTCATTGACCATCGGCATCAGACTCATCATGAGTGCTTCCGCCTGCGACGCCGGCGCGGCACCCGCCGTCTCGGGGTGCCGCTGCGGCTGCGCCTGGCCGCGCGGCGCCGCCGGGACCGCGGCGCTGGTGGACGTCAGGCCCGGGACAGCGCCGTAGGCGACCGGCACGGTGATGGGCGTGGGCTGGATGGCGCGCGGCGCGCCCGAGGCGCTCGCAACGCTCGCGGCGACGGCGGCGCCCGCGGCGTCCGCGTCGGCGTTGGCCTGCTCCGGGTCGACCGCGGCGGCGACGGCAGCGTCGGTGTCGGCGTCGTTGTCGGCGGCGACGTCGATGACCTGCAGCTGGTGAGCGCGGTCGCGCTCCTGCGAGACAACGTGGAAGCGAGCCTGGCGGGTCCGCTCGCGGATGCGGTTCAGGTCCTGCTGCGGGGTGATCTTGGGCGGCGCCGACGGCGCGATGATGGCGCGCTGCCTTCCGGACTATGAAGGCCGATCCCAGAAATGTGCGCATGAAGCGATGAAGAGAGAGATCCAGAGATGCACGTGAATACAGCGTCGATGACAGCCGCAGATGAACGCATGCCGTTCGAGGCCAGCGCGACGCGCTCGTGCATCGATAGCGATCCTCGCAACACGCATCAAGCAAATCGAACGTACCTGGACCGTCTTGACGTCGCGATGCCACATGCCGGCATCGCGGTGGGTGACGGATGTGGCGAGGCGGAACACACGCAAGTCGATAGCCGGGTTGGTGCCGGCGTTCGCCGCGCCCGTGGGGATCGTGCTGGCGCCGCCGTTCGGGCCGAGACGCGCCCGCTTGGATCCCGTCAAGCCCGAGATGACGAGCGCATCGACAGGGTCCTCGCCGGCCTTGCGCTTAACGCGCAGCACGGTGAGATTCCGCTTCGACGACCGTAGGCCGTCCATGATGGCTGACGTGAGATCGTGTCGACGGTCGAGTGTCGGAGATCGAGCGCTGGACGGTCGTCCTGACGAGGCACCCAAAAGACGAGGAGACGTCGCGTATGAACGTGGATGAACGTCCTCGTTGGAATCGACCAAGTGGGATCAACAGAGGTATGCAGGTCGCCATGAATCATAGGCAACGGCAGGATCGTCTTTGGCGCGTATGGCAGCGGCCACGGCAGGAGACGTGCGCGGCGAGCTTGCTGCTGCGGAGTTAAGAAGCCCCGTCGTTTCGATCACGTCGTGACCACACGGCCGCCCCCGCTCGCCGGCATCGGACGTATCGTAGCCTGCTTGTCGTCTCGCGAGGACCGCCCTGGGAGATCGCCAACAGAGGGGGTCTCGTATCATTCGACTGCGAAGAGTGTGCACTCGGTCATCGCCTGGAGCGGGGGCCTCGGCCACCACCCATGCACCCCCGGGGCGTCGTCGGAGCGGCCCGATGGAAGTGGCGGCGGCGGCGGCGGCAGCTCCATTCACGCGTCGGTGACGGCGTCGCGCCGCCGCCGCGAACATGGCGCGGCGACGGCGGCGGCAGCGAGAGACAACGGTGCGCCACACGGCGGATGCTGTTCAGGCGCGTCCATGCACGTGTCATGCGCAACCCGCGATCGGCACTCCGCCAGGCGGCCCGCATCTTGCACAGCTTCAAACGTCTATCGCAATAAGGCCATGTGGGCACTTCTCGCGTCGCGATCCCGTCAAGCCGACGTCAAGCCGACACCTGGCTGACCCACCGCCGACCTCGAAGCCACCATCTGTTTGGCAGATCTGAACATCGACCCCGTCCGACTGATCCGCATACGCCGCCCTCGTCAACAGCGCCGACCATGGCCATCATTTCTGAGGTCGTCGACGACGCGCCGGCCGTCCGCCCGCGCAAACGAGGCCCCGCCAAGGCCTCCCTGAACCACGCGACGGCCACGTGCACCACCTCCTCGTCGTCCTACGCCTCGTCCTGCGCCTCGTCCTGCTCGTCCTCGTCCTCGCAGCCCAGTGATACGGAGGCAGCGCCATCGGCGCGTCGCCCGCTGCTGCGCCACCCGACACCCGCGCCGCGCGCCACGTTCGCGGAGATTCTCGCGACGCTCGGATTCGGCGTCCTGTTCGTGGTCGCGCTGCTCGCGACGACGTCCTATGTCGTGACGGACTCGCTGACGTTCGGCTACTCCGTCCCGCACTGGCGCAAGCTGGTGCCGCCCGCGCTGCGCCAGGACCTCGTCCTGACGCCCGAGCAGCTCGCGCAGTATGACGGGACCGACCCCGCCAAGCCCATCTACCTCGCGGTCGGCGGCGCCGTCTACGACGTGACCGAGGGCCGGCGCTTCTACGGCCCGGGCGGCGCGTACGCCTTCTTTGCCGGCCGCGACGCCACGCGCGCGTACATCACGGGCTGCTTCGCCACCCACCTGACCCACGACGTCCGCGGCCTGGACGCCGACGAGGTCGCCCAGGGCCTCAAGCAGTGGCAGGACTTCTACGGCAGCCATGCGCGCTACCTACGCGTGGGCCGCGTCGTGCTGCCGCCCATCGCGCCCGACGCGCCGGTGCCCGAGCCGTGCGACGCGCCGAAGCGCTGACTGGCCGTGGGCGTTTGAGGTGCGTGCTGCGCCATCTCGCCATGGCCGTCTAAGCCCCCCGCGCCCCGGCGGCCTCTTCGGGTTCCCACGTGGCGTTACCGTGGCTCGCGCCGGCGCGTCCGCCCGTCATGCGACGGCCTGCCGAGATCACGGCGTGGGGACCAAAGTGCCGAGCGAGGACGCGCCTGATGCGGGACGGCCCTGCGTCATGTCACGTCACGTCACCTTCTGTCACCTTCTGTCGCCGCGTATCGCTTCGCCTCGCGTCGCCTCGCCTCGCGTCGCCTCGCTTCGCTTCGCTTCCCATCGCTTCCCATCGCTTCGCTTCCCATCGCTTCGCGTCATCGGGACCTCGAAATGGATCCGACCCGTCGGAGCGACAGCGGCGACGATAAGGTCGGCAACGACGACGACGACGATGGCGATGCCGACGCGCAGCTTCGCTGTCACGACCCGCCGCGGACAGCGTCTCCGGTGTTCGCGTCGGCGTCGGCGCTGTCGCTGCCTTCATGCGTGCCCAGCAAGAAAAAAACTAATCGGCGAAGGCAGCCGCGGTCACAGCCGCTGGAGGGCGGGGGCCCCCCAGAAAGCGGTTCCGGGCCACGCGTCGCCCACGCTGGAGGATACCAGCGCGACGGAAGGCCATGCCCTGGGTGGTTTTCTCATGCGCCCGCGCAAGGCGCGATCTACGCGTTGACTGGGCCGCAGGAAGGGGTGGACCGCAGGTCAGGCTTCGCGCCTCCCGATGCCTGTCGTCGTTTCTCCGGCCTAGATAAAGCGACGGCGTGGCACGCCAGGGCTTCTCCCAACAGGCAAGCTCGCGCGTGGTGGAAACGCCGGATGCATCAATGCTTTTTCGCTCGAGTGTCCACTGGCACCGACCGAGCTGCGGCTCTGTCCATCCCTTTTCGCGCCATCCCTGCATCCGGGCGCATCTCGCGCTGCTGTATCGCTGAACCCCCTCGCCACCATGTCGCGCGAAGCATCCATCGGATCGCTGTTCTCGGCGAACGAGCATGTCCTCTTCAGCCGCCACTCGATCCTCGATGTCGACGAGAGCCATGTGCCCGGCCGCGGGGCCCTGAGCTGCGCGAGCACCAAGCCGCTGCCTGCGGTCCCTACGATGCTCGGCGGCCGCCCCTTCGACCCGCAGTTCCTCTTCCGGCTCGGCCGCATTCTCGCCGTTATCGTGCCCCACTACGCCGCGTGGGCCATGCTCGCCGGCATCTTCCTGGCCAACATGCTCACTGAGTACCTCATCAATCGGACGGGTGTGACCCTGCCGGACTTCTACCTGGTGCTGCTCGCCCGCGACACCGACGGGTATGCCCGGCTGATCACGGAAGTCGCCGTCCTGTACGGCGTCCTCGGCGTCGCGCGCAGCGCCGCGCGCTTCTTTGGTGGGCTCTTTGCGGCCACGCTCCGCGAGGCGCTCACCCTGGATCTGCAGGCCCGCTACGTCAGTCCGGGCGTGCTGTATATGGTCGCGGGTGTGGCGCACCACCACGAGGTGGACCCGGGCGCGGCGCCGGCCCATCCCACCCCAGCTGGCTCGGCGCCTCCTGCCGCCAAGACTGCTGGTGATGACAGCAGTGTCAGTGGCAGCCGTGCCTCGAAGACGACGCTGGCTATGGCACCCGCGGCGCCCCGTGCCATGCCGCTCCCGGAAGCCGAGATGCCGCTGCTCGGAAGCAAGTCCGAGATTCCGTCGCCGGCCCCGGAATTCCCATTGGTCATTCCCTTCGGCTCGCGCGAGAAGCCGGGCAACGCGATTGACGACGATAACCCCGACCAGCGCATCACCCACGACGTCGGCCAGTTCTGCACCGTGGTGCGCGAAATCGTCGAGAAAGTCGCCGTCACGCCGGGTGTCATGGCCTACTATTCCTATCAGATGGCGGAGGTCGGCGCGGTGGGCCCGTCCGCCATCTGGTCGTTCTTTGCGTTTGCCGCCATTGTGTGCCGATTTGTGATTATGCCCGTCGTGCCGCTCGTGTACCACAAAGAGCGTGCTGAGGGCAATTTCCGGTATGAGCACGTGCATCTCCGCACGTTTAGCGAGCAGATCACGTTCCTGCACGGCGAGGGCCGCGAGCGCTCGCGCCTCGCCGTGTCTCTGGCCGCGGTGCTGTGGGCGACGCGCCGCATCCTCGCGTGGGAGCTGCTGCTCCGCGCGATCACGGAGACGGTCCAGATCTCGGGAGGGCTGGTTGCCTACGTGGCCGTCGGCGTCGCGATGCTCTACCAAAACCGGTTCGCGTCCCTCGAGCCGGCCGAGATGAGCGTCCAGATCGCGCGCACCGTCTTCGTCAGCTCGTACCTCGTGCAGCGCTTCGGCATGCTGACCGCGCTCTCGGACCGCATGGGCGAGCTCGTCGGGCTCACGGCGCGCATCGGGCGCCTCATGGATGCCTGCGACGCCGCTGCGGCCCAGAACGTCGCCGAGGTGATGCTCCCGCCCGACCAGCCGGACGACGTGCTCCAGGTCGACCACCTCTCGGTCCACACGCCCGACGCCGCCGCGCGCCGCCTCATCCACGACCTCTCGCTGCGCCTCGCCGCCGGCGAGACGCTCGTCGTCCTCGGCGAGGTCGGCAGCGGCAAGACGGCGCTGCTGCGCGCGCTGTGCGGGCTGTGGCCGCCGTGCGGCGGCGCGATCCGGATGGTCTCGCGCCACCACGTGCGCGTCGTCAACACCGTCGGCTACTGGCCCGACCGCGTCAGCCTGCGCGAGCAGCTCGCGTACCCGAAACCCGTCGAGGCCTTCACCACCGAGCAGTACCGCGCGGCCCTCGCGGCCGTCAGCATCGCCTACCTCGACGGGTTCCTCGACACGGTCCTCGACTGGCCGCGGCGCCTCAGCGGCGGCGAGAAGCAGCGCGTGTCCCTCGCGAGCTGCGTCCTGCAGCGCCCGAAGCTCGCGTTTCTCGACGACGCCATGAGCTCCATCCAGCCGGGCCAGCGCAAGCCGTTGCTAGCCGCGCTGCGGCGCCAGGGCATGGCGCTCATCCTCATCGAGCACGACCCGCTCCCGGGCATCCGCCAGCTCGTCCTCAAGCCGGACGGGGCCTGGGAGTGCATCACGCCCACCGAGATTGACCCGTTAACCTGATGCGACCGCGATGCGATGGCACCGTTGAAAAGCGCGGGACATGAGCGATAGCGAAAATCAGATCAGATAATCATACGTGCCGGTGGACGGGTATAACCCATGAAAGAGTGATGCATTCGAGAACGTCATGGTCGTGAAGAAAAGGTCATCTGAAAGGCGCGTCAAAGAAGCGCAGAAGTGGGTGGCATGGACTGAATGAAGAAAACAAAGAAAGTGATGAAAAACGAGAGATGTGAAAGAAAGCGGGCAGAAGCGCCAGCGTATGAAACAAAAGTAAAACGAAGAAGAGAAGAGAAACGGATGAATGGATGGATGCGCAGGGAGGGAGAGAGAAACAAGGGGTGATCGCGACCCTCCCCCGCGACGAGTCCGTCACTCGTCCATGATGCCGCGCCACGAGACGGCGGCCGCCGCGGCCCGCGCCGCGATCCGCTGCTGCAGCGCGCGGCCGATATTGGCGGGCTTATGCCGCCGCGGCAGGGTCGGCAGCGACGGCTGCCGCTGCATCTGCAGCGCGCTAAACGACAGCACATCGGCCTCAGGCGCGGCCGCGGACGACGTCGAGGACGCCGAGGACGCCGAGCGGGGCCACGGCCGCGCGCCGGCGGCGCCTCGGCCAACGGTCTGGCTCGACGGCGTGCGCATGGGCGGGAGCGGCGGCCCGGCGGGCATTGAGTGGGACCGCACGAGGTCGGGCCGCAGCATCATGGTCATCAGGTCGAGGGTCGGCGGGACCGGCGGCAGCGTCGGCGGCGGCGCCGCGAGGTCGATCACCGGCGGCCCCGGCGGGGGCCCTGGCGGCGGCGGCGGCGGCGGCGGCGCGCCGGGCGTCCGTGGGCGCGGGAGCGGCAGCGCGTTCCATGCGGCGAGCATGGCGGGCGTCGGCGGCGCCGGCAGCGGCGGCACGGGGCTGCTGTCGTCGGTGGGCGTCCACGGGGTGTGGGCGGACCGGACCGAGCGGGCGGAGGAGGACGAGGCGAGGGCGGCGGCGAAGCGGCGGCGGGAGGCGGCGCTGCCGGTCGAGTACGTCGATCCCGCCGAGGAGACGAAGGAGTGCGGCGTGCCCGGCCGCGAGGCGTCGTCGAAGGAGGCGCCCGTGTCCCGGCTGGAGCGGATCGAGCGGATCGAGCGCGCCGAGCGGTGATGCTGCTCCGAGACGCGGCGCTCGAGGGCCTCGCGGACGGCCTGCGGCGGCGGCTGGGTCGCGGGCTGCGGCCCGAACATACTGACGATGCGCTCGGCCTCGGTGTGCCAGTGCGGTGAGCACAGCCGATACTCGAGCGGGATATGCAGGGTCTGGTCGTCGTGCTCGACATCACCCTGCGGCGCGACCATGCGCACCATGAACTTATACCGCGACACGTACGTGTCGAAGTAGGGACCCTGACACGTGGCGCATTGGTGGGACTGCAGCAGATACTGCCGCAGCGGCTGCGGTGTCCTCGACAGAATGGGCAGCTGGTTGCGGACGATCACGCGGGCCGCGAACTCTTTGAGCGACGGCGGCGCCCGCGGCGCCCGCGACGGCGTGATGTCCGTCCGCAACGGACACCCCTCGACGCTGAGCGTGCGGAGCTGCTTCAGCCGCCCGATCTGGGCCGGAAGCACGGGCAAGGGGTTGCGGGCGACGTTGATCACGGCGAGCGCCGCCATCTCGCCGATGGACTGCGGCAGTTCGGTCAGCTGGTTGTCTTGCAAAAGCAGCAGCGTCAGCTTTTTCAATCGCCCCACCGTGTCCGGGAGCCGCGTCAGCTGGTTGCCGTTCAGCCGGAGCTCCCGCAGCTGCGTCAAGAACCCGATGGTGTCCGGGAGCGCCGTGAGCTGGTTGCGCGCGAGCGACAAGGAGTGCAGGTTGCGCATGTGGCCAATGGTATCGGGAATCGACGTCAGCGTGTTGCAGCACAGCTGCAGGCTGATCGTATGCGAGAGCAGCGCGATGCTCGGCGACACGGCCGCGATGTTCTGCGAGCATAGGCCGATCACCTTCGTCGACACGAGCCGGCCCACCGGGACCCGGGTCCATGACCGCGGCACGGTCGCCTCGTACGCCATCAGCGCGTCCGCCATCGTCGGCGACGCGGCGACGTCGGCCGCGCCGTTCATACTCGCGGCGGGCACGAGGGATTCCGACGACGCCGCGCCGCGCTGCTTGCTTTTACGGCCAGGGAGCACGCGCTGGAGCACGCGCGTGGCGCCGCGGCTTTTGGACGGCGCCGGCGGCGGCTTCGACGGCGTGGCCGGCGGAACCGCCGCCCATGCGTCCGCGCTTGTCCCGTCGGCGCCGTCGTCGCCATTGCCGCCACTGAGGCCGCCATTGGGCACGCCCGTCCGGCGCACGTAGGCCATCGCATGGATCATTGCCTCGTCGTCATCGTCAACATCCACGCCGTCGCCGTCGTCGTCGTCGTCGGGACGGTAGCCCTCGAGACGGCCGTCGAGCGATGCGTGATGGATGGTGTCGCCATTGACGGCCGTCAAGCCGCCGGCGTGGTCGTCATGGAACCCGTCGAGACGGTGCCACCCGGCGCCGTGCCACGTGGCGCCGTCGGCGCCGTCGGTTCGGAGCGCAGGAAGCGGTCCGCCCGTGGCAAAGAAAGGGTACTCGGTCCGGCTCTCGTCCGCCAGATCGACCGTCGGCGCGGCGCGGCGCAGGCGCTCGCGCTCGCGCTCTTCCTCGGCGAGCGCCGCCACGACCGGGTTCGCCGCGGCTTCGGCCGCCACCGCAAGATACGCCGCGGGCTCGAGCGAGACGACGCCGAGCACGTCGATCTCGGCCTGCGTCAGCGCCACGCGCTGCGGCGCAAACGGATTCTTGGGCAGCCACGGCGCCGTCACGGGATCGCCGTCCACGGCGCCGCCGGCCGCGGCCTCGTCGACCTCAGTGACGGCCGATGCCATGGACGACGATGACGCGTCCGTCGGCGATGTCGCGCCCGCGGACGCCGTCTCCGCCGCGGACGTTGCCGCCGCCGCCGCCGCCGCCGTTGTCGCCGTCGTCGCGCCCGACGACGAGGACTCGGACGCCTCGGCGCCCGTGTGCCGGCGCAGGTAGGTGCTCCAGCGCTGGGTCGCGCTGCGCGCCGCGCGCGACGCCGCGCTCAGCTCGTCGTCCCCGGCGCCGGCGAGCGCCGCCGCCGCCGCTTCGTCGGGCGTGTCGGTATGCGCGTTGAGGGACCACGTCGGCGGCGCCGCGGCCGCGGCGAGGTCTGGCGCGGCGCCGGCCGTCGTGGCGGCAGGCGCCGCCGCCGTCGAAGGGACCGTGATGGCAGCGGCGGCGGCGGCAGCAGCGGCCGCGGCGGGCGGCACGGCGGGAGCGCCAAGGTTCAGGCCCGGGAAGGGCGAGACGGCCGCGGCGGCGGCGGCGGCCGTGAGCGCGGGTGAGGCCGCCGCCGACGCCGCGGCGCTCGTGGCGCTGCCCATGGGCGCCACGGCATTCGGGCGGGGTCCGAGCCAGACGAGCGTCAGCTCGCGCTGCTCCTTGCTCAGCGGCGCGCCCATGGTGCCGGCGGCGGCAGGAATGCCGAAGCGTGGGTCGATAGCAGCCGCGATGGGTCCCGATGACGCCGACCCGCCGACCTCGCGCTGGCCCCGCGAGCAACGACCGTCGTCAACTCAACGCTTTACCGTGGAGATCACCGGTGCGCGGGATCGTCGTGCCCTAGCCTCTCGCAGAGCCGCCGCACGGAAGGACGGAAGGCGGAGTGCACGGCAACGAGAAAGAACCCCACCCCGTGCCGATCGCGACGGTCGGGGGCTTCAGGGGTAGATCGGCGTGGTCGATCGAGCAGTCGCTCTCGGAACGTCGACAACAATGAGGTCGTATCTGGATTCGATGCCCGTGAGAAGGCGGCAGATCCACGGATCGCCTGATGCCGTGCGAGCAGCGGGCGTGGAGACGGAGACGGAGACGGCGCGAGCAAGAACGATCGTGCGCACGGCCCGCTTCTCTCCGCATCCCCTGGCGTCGCCCCTCTCATGGCATCGCATCACATCGCATAGCACCGACTGGCCGCCGCCGCCGCCGCCGCTGCCGCCGCCGTCCACGAGGTTCATCGCTGCAGGGCGCCGTGTTTCATACCACCACGGGTATCCTTGCTGAAACACGGGGCTCCCGGTGCGCATCACCTCAGACGACTCTCCGACGGCGAGATCCCTCGCGCTGGCCGCGAAAGGCCGCCCCGGCCATGGGCGGCGACCGGCGGCCCCACCCGCCGCGCCACCCGTCGCGAGCGGCGCTCGTGGGCGCGCTGGCTGGCTGGCAGCTGGCGGCTGGCGCGCCGCGGAACACCGATGGCCGCCGCTGCGCCCGGCGAATGAAGTCATTCGGCGACGGCGCGCGTCGGTCACCGGAATGTCGCACACGTCGTACCATGCGCTCCGGGGGCTTCGTCCGCCGGCCACAGCGTCCCGTGCAGTAGCCGTCGCAGCAGCCGTCGCAGCAGCAGCAGCAGCAGCAGCAGCAGCAGCAGCAACCACCACCACAGCAGCAACAGCGATGGGCGGCGTCCGTGCTGGCGGGCGCATGGGGCCGATCGCGGCGGCTCGACGACGGCGCGTCGGCGGCGGCGGCGTCGTACAAGAACACCCGGCCGCCATCGCAGCAACACACCGTTACGTCGCATCATCGGATGCGCCGGCCACGCTGTGGGTCGTGGATGTGGGAACGCCGGATGGATGGGCATCGGCCCGTCATGGGCAGTGCTGTGCCGTGCGCGGCCTCCTCCCTGACCGCGACATCGCCGACCGTGGCCGCCGAAGCGGAGCGGCGGGAAGCGGCGATGGACGCGACCAACGACAGCCGGGTGATTGAGATCGGGTGATGGATGATAGGATGATAGGATGGCGGCGCCGATCGCGCTGATCGCGTCGAGTATACGGCGGACGGGAACGCGGTGGCTTGGCTCGCTTCGGGACCATGGGCGAGAGGGGCCGCCGCCGCGGCATCTGTGGCGCATCAACAGCGACCGCCCCGGCTGGGTGCGCGCCGATCGCGTGATGCATCGCACGGAAAAACACATGGCCCGTGGATCCGAAGGAACCGACTGATCGCCATCGTGGCACGGTCGCCAGCGCCAGGCATCGGCACATCCCGCGTTGGCCTGTTGCCTGCGGGTGCAGCACGCGGCCGATCGTGGCGACCACGTGGGCCTCGTGCTCGACCACGTGCGGTGCCACGTGCTGGTCTGCGCCTTCCTCTCCCACCTGGTCCCGCGCCACCCCCTCCCGCGCGCCGGCCCCGCCGCCATCGCCATGTCTGGACCGCCGATGCGTCTCTGGTGGCGCGCGGCCTATCGCCTGTCGCCGTCGCCGCCGCCGCGCGGTGTTGCGGCCCGGGGACCGGCGTTCGCAGCGCTCGTGATGGGCGCCCGGCGGCTCGGCGGCGTCCGCGCTCCCGCGCACGGCCGCGCTCCCGACAGCGCCGACAGCGCCGACGGCGGCGGCCACGGCCATGCGCAGGGCCCGCAGCGCCGCCGCGGGCTCGCGCGCCGCGGCCGCGGCGCCGATCCTGCCGACCCGCCGTCATCCGCGGCGGCGTCGGCGTTCTGGGACGACGTGATGCGGCTCGCGCACCCGACGGAGGCGTGGACGCTGACGCCGTCGGGCCGCGCGCCGCCGGCGGCACGCGCCGCGTGGGACGCCGCGGCGGCGCGGCGATTGCTGGACGAGACGATGCGCGACGACGCGTTCGAGGACGCCGAAATCGTCTCGGGCATCGTGACGCAGCGCTGCTGCGACCTGTACGCGTCGCTGCCGCGCGAGGGGCAGCGCGACATGATGGCGCTCCTGGCGACGGAGTATGGCCTCGACCACGAGGCCCTCCGCCACGAGGCGCAGCAGTACCTCGCCCGGCGCCGCTGCCGCGACCGCGACCCCCTCGCGGCGCCGGACGCCGGCGGCGCAGGGTGTGCGGACGGCCACGTGGCGGCGCTGCGGGAGGCCGCGCGGCCCGAGTACCGGCGGTTCTTCCGCTCGATCAGCGTGCTGCCTGGCGGAATGCGGTTTCTGCTGACGTTCCGGGCCGACATGCTCGCGTATCTCCGGGCGCTGCAGCAATCCCCCGCCAGCGCCGAGGCGCGGCGGCGGCTGCAGGCCATTGAGGCCATGAGCGAGATGCTCAGGCGCCAAATCCGGATCTGGTTCAGTATGGGCTCGGTGGTCGTGAAGCAGATCACGTGGGCCTCGCCGGCGTGTATCCTGGAGAGCATCATCCAGCACGAAGCGATCCACGAGATTCCCACGTGGGACCATCTGAAGCAACGCCTTGGGCCGGGCAGGCTGTGTTTTGCCGTCTTCCACCAGAGTATGCCGTACGAGGTACTGACCTTTGTCGAAGTGGCGCTGCAGACGGGCGTGACGACCAACGCGCAGCTCATCCTGGACGACCCCAGCCCGAGCGGCGTCAACCACGCCACGGGCGTCTCGCACGACACGGCGATGTTCTACTCGATCACCTCGACGCAGCCGGGCCTCAAGGGCATCGATCTCGGCAACTACCTCATCAAGTGGGCCGTCAAGGAGATGAGTACGCATCTTCCGCACCTCCAGACGTTCTGCACCTTGTCCCCGCTGCCGACCTTCCGCACGTGGCTCGCGACCGTCCTGCCCACGTGGCCGTGGACGCCCGCTGAACTCGCCACGTGGGGGGACACACCCGACGCCCTGCAAGCGCTCTTGCGCCATGCCGACTGGATCGCTGACCCTGCGATCGCGCAGCGGGTGCGACCCCTGCTGATGCGCCTCGCCGCCCGCTACCTGCTCGAGGCGAAGCGGCCCGGCCACCCGGCGACGGTGTACGATCCCGTCGCCAACTTTCACATCCGCAACGGCGCGATGGTGCGGCAGCTGCTGTGGCGTGGGGACACCTCGCAGCGCGCGCTGTCCCAGAGCTTCGGCATCATGGTCAACTACCAGTATACCCTCGACGCCGTCGAGGCCAACACCGTCGCGTATGTCCGCCGCGGGGCGGTCGCCGTGCATCCGCGCCAGCAGGACCCGGACCTCGCGGCAACCGTCCTGGACTGACTCCCGCGGAGGTCTGGTTGCGGTGGCCTATGGCGATGTCTCTGTCGGTCGTTACCGAAGCATGCCGATCAGGGCCGATCGATGCAGGCTACCTGCAACAGGCGACGCCAATCGAGGCCAGCCGAACCGGGTCGCCGCACGAAGGGGGCGCAGGCTTGGGGGGTGGGGTGTTAGCTTCGCGGGCTTGAGCTCGAAAAAGGGGCCTCGACGCCACAACAGCAACCCCAGACAAGGCCGGAGCTGGCGGTGATACGGGCTTCAGCGCGCTGCAGGCCGACTTGACAACGCCCGAGACGGCATGTTCGAAGCTTGCTTCACACCGCAGATCGTATCCGCTTGACTAACCTGATTGGTTCATCCAGTTTGCGCCGGCCGCTTCTTTCTCGCCGTGTCTTGCCGATAGACGGCGTCCTCGTTATTGTGATCGGCACCCACCCCTACGAGCCCTCTCTACCGGGACGTATTCCCCGTCGCCCAGGAACAACTCTGATAAAGAGCATCACGAGTCGACGCCACATCGCCTCGAACCGACCTCAGAGCCATCTGCCATCTGCCATCCCTGCCGCCGCCGACGCCGACGCCGCCGGCCTGATCGTTCCGGATCAATCGGCGCCAACAGGAGCAACGCCCACCGACGGATGACCTCTTCGGTCGCAGACCTCCCGCCATGGCGGCGCGCCGCCGCGCTCACGCTGGCGGGCCATGACCCCGCGGACCATAGGTCGGTCGCGCCGGCCGCCGAACCGGACGCCGCGCGCCCGTCCTCCGCTGACCCCGCCGCCGCCACGCGCGCCGTGGCAGCGAATGGGGCCCGCGCCGACACGTGGCAGCGCCAGGCCGTCGCCGCGTGGCCGCGGCTCTTCCAGGACAAGCTGAAGGCGCCGCACGCGGGACGGGACGGCGCTCGCGGCATCGAGGACCGGCACCGTCTACACGGCGGCGGCGGCATCGGCGGCGGCAGCGAAGCCGACCGGGCCGCGCAGGACGTGGCCGATGCCGCCGGTGACCATGCGCGGCCGCCGTCACCGCTCTTGTTTGCTTCCGACCAGCTGCCGCCCTCGCAGCCGGATCCGGCTGTCCAAGCGGTTGCGCAGGACCTGGTGCAGCTGCTCCAGACATCCGGTACGTATGCAATGGGCCCCATGCACGGGGTGGCACGGAGTGACCGTCTCGTCGTTGGATGGTCTGACTCACATCAACTTTTTTTTGCCATGACGATCCATGCTTCTAGCCGACCAACAAATCCACGCGCTCCAAGAATGGGGTCTCTCATCGGCGATGCTGGAAGCCCAGGCCCAGCGTGATCTCGAGTTCCTCAGCGTCGCTGCCGCGATGCTCGAAAACCCGACGGGTGATGTCACCGCGTAAGTGCCCTCCTGACGCGCGCTCTCGCTGATGCGTATGATGAGACGGACAGTATACTCATCTCCATTGATCCTGCTCGGCGCCGTTTGAATGCCCTTGGGGTTCCTCCCTGTTGTATGGCCGGATGGCCACGCCCTCACCCACGACTCGACGGCCACCTCGTCTAGTTCCATGACCCGCTTTGCGGATCTGCAGAACGCCATTACCGCCGAGACCGACGCCCTCCGGCGGAACCGCGCCGTGCTGGCCGAGGCCGAGGGGTGCCATGCGGCGCTGCGCGAGCAGCAGGCCGATCTGACGCGCGACCTGCAGGCCCTCCGTGCGTGGGCGCCGGCCGCCGACGCCGAGACCCGGCGTCTCGAGCAAGCCACGGTGCTCTTGCGCGAGAAAGCCGTGACCTACCGCCGGCGGTATGCCCAGCAGTGTCGCGACCGCGGTCTGCCGGACGCGCCCGACCCGCTCGCCGCGGGTGCCGATGCCGCCGTGGACGCCGACGCCGCTGACGCGGCCCACCAGTCCAGCCTCGAAGACCTCGCGGCGTTCCAGCTGAGCGACGCGGTGACGCGCGCCGCGCAACTCGAAGAAGACGCGCTCGCCAAGCTGGCGACCCTCGCGTCGCTGCAGCAGCAGCTGGCGGCGTACGAAGCGCTGCCACAGGACCCGGAGCAGGCCGAGGCAGCGCTTGAGGCGCAGCGCGTGCGGCTGCAGCAGCTCGAGGCTCAGAAGCAGCGCCGGCTTGCGCCACAGCGGCCGCGGTCCTTGGCGTCGCGTCTTGGCCGCGGATACTGAAATGGGGTCAGATGTTGCTCGGAGTAAACCTCATCGTGTCGGTCCTTCCAGGCCGTCGTGCGGATGTGGCTTGGGAAACACGAAGGGTGCCCCCGGGCGGCGTGAATCATCGCGCCTTGCTTTGACGGGCTTGGGGGTCGGGAGGCGGTGATAGCATGGACCAAAATACTCGGCCGTCCCTGGATGGCACGGCCCACCCGCTGCACTTCGGACCGTCAGCAGCTTCTGAGTGAGCACCGCTTAAGAGCATACGCATACGTCGGGCATCCTTTTCTGTTCCTTGACTTCCCGATCGTTGCACCTGTCCCTCCCTTTCGATCACCGCCTCCCGCCCGCGACGCCTCGGCTCGCCTCTCATCAGCATCGAGACGACCGCCGTCCGAAACTCCGCCCGAGCCCGTCTTCCGCACGCGATCGCGCCTCGCCGACCGACACCGCGTCCAATCGGCTCCGACGGCTCCGACGCACGCGACGCACGCCCTGCCCGTCTGGGGGACCGACGGCCGCGGCTCCCCGACGCCCGCGGCCGGTCGCGGTCATGGCGGTTCACGGCGGCCGCCGGTCCGGCGACCGTGACCACGACCGTGACCGCGACTACCGCCGTCACCGCGATGATCGTCGTGATCGCGATTGGGACCGCGTCAGCGATCGAGACCGCGACGGCGAACGAGACCGCGACGGCGGCGGCCCTCGATGCCATCGTGGCCATCGTGACGACTTCCGGGGCGTGCGAGGTGCCAGCACCACGTACAGCACTACGAACAGCACTACGAACAGCACCACCGCCTTCAACCGCCGAAACTCCGACGGAAGGACCCGTGGAAGCCGCGGCGACGCGGCGACTTCCTGCGCGACCGCACGCTGCGAGGACCGCGACGCGCGCTCGCATCGATCCGACGCCTCCCACGGGCCCGCCGAGCGGCCCGCGCCGGTGTTTCATCGCCGCCATCTCCCCGATGACGGCCGCCATCCTCATCCACCGAATGCCAGGATCGGCGCCCCTGCCCGCCGAGACCGCCGGCCATGGCGCGACCATGACCCGCGACCGTCCTATGAGCGGCCACAGGCAACCAGTGGCGGTCGGGGCCTCGGGCCCAGCCAGCCGCCCTTGCAACCAGGCTTCTCTCGCGCCTCTGCCAGGCAGCGGACCGACGCGACTGGCGGCCGCGAAGACGGAACCGCGACGGACCATGCGGCGCACTGGAGGATCCCGGGGCGGCCTCCTCACGCCTCGGAGCCGACCGACCAGGCACCCTCCAGGCTGTCCCCCGCATCGTCTTCGATGCCGCCGCCGCCGTCGCTCGCGCCGGGTCCCGACGACGTGCCCGAAGGCTATGACCGCGCACAGTGGGAGGCGGAGCAGCGCCAGCTGGACCGCGACTGGTATGCGAACGAGGAGTCCGGTGCGACCATGGACGACGGCGCCGCAGCGGGCGGCGGCGTCTATGCGGCCGAGGAGCAGGCCTACTGGGACGCTAAGGAAGCCGAGCTGCGCCACAAACTCACACAGCAGCGCCAAAACGCGAAGCAGGCGCAGCACCGGAGCGAGCGCGACGCGTGGGAGACGAACCGCTTGCTGACGAGCGGCGTGGCGCAACTCCGCGCCGATGCGGTCGGCACGGCCACCGGCGACGCCGACGACGCGTCGCGGGTCCACGTCACGGTCCGCGACCTCAAGCCGCCCTTCCTCGCGGGCCAGCAAGTGTTCACGACGCAGCTGGCGATGGTCCAGACGGTACGGGACCCGGCGTCCGATCTGGCGCGGTTCAGTAAGCAGGGCTCGCAGGTCCTGCTCGCGCGGCGCCGCCAGACCGAGCGCCAGAACGCGGCCCCGCGGCATTGGGACGTCACGGGCACGACGATCGGTCATGTCATGGGGGTAAAGGAGCATGCCGAGGATGCGTCCGGCCGCGCGATCGAGCCGCCAGACCCTGCTGCGGCCACGACCGGCGATGATGCCGCCAAAGCTACCCAGGGCGAGGCGGCTGCGGCCGGCGATCCTGCCGGCCAGGCGCCTCCCCCGGATGATGCTCCACGTGGTGAGGAGGAGGAAGAGGAAGAGGACGGGACCACGAAGCCCAAGACGATGCAGGAGCAGCGCGAGTCGCTGCCCGCGTTCGCGGTGCGCAACGAGCTGCTGGCCATGATCCGCGAAAACGCGGTGGTGGTGGTGATCGGCGAGACGGGCAGCGGCAAGACGACGCAGCTGGCGCAGTACCTCGTGGAAGACGGGTTCGCGCAGGCCGGCATGATTGGGTGCACGCAGCCGCGGCGTGTCGCGGCCATGTCGGTCGCGCGTCGTGTGAGTGACGAGATGGGCGTCCGTGTTGGCGAGGAAGTCGGGTATGCGATCCGCTTTGAGGACTGCACGAGCGACAAGACCCAGATCAAGTTCATGACCGACGGTGTCCTGCTGCGCGAGTGCCTCAACCGGCCGGACCTGGATCAGTATAGCTGCATCATCATGGACGAGGCCCACGAGCGCTCGCTTAATACCGATGTGCTGCTGGGCCTGTTGCGCAAGCTGCTGACCCGGCGTCGTGACCTCAAGCTGATTGTGACCTCGGCGACGATGAATGCGGACAAGTTCGCGGCGTTCTTTGGCAGCGTGCCGCTGTTCACAATCCCGGGACGCACGTTCCCCGTGGACGTCATGTATGCGAAAGTGCCCTGCCACGACTATGTCGACGCCGCCGTCAAGCAGATCCTGACGATCCATCTCTCCCAGCCCAAGGGCGATCTGCTCGTCTTTATGACGGGCCAAGAAGATATCGAAATGACGGCGCAGCTCGCGGCCGAGCGGCTCGCGGCCGTCGAAGACGCCCCACCGCTCACGCTGCTGCCCATCTACTCGCAGATGCCTGCCGACCTGCAGGCCCGCATCTTTGAGCCCACGCCCGATCAGTCGCGCAAATGCATCATTGCCACCAATATTGCCGAAACGTCGCTGACGGTCGATGGCATCGTGTATGTCGTCGACACGGGCTTCTGCAAGCTCAAAGTCTACAACCCGCGCGTGGGTATGGACGCGCTGCAAGTGACCCCGATCAGCCAGGCCAACGCGAACCAGCGCGCCGGGCGTGCCGGCCGCACGGGCCCCGGCGTCGCGTACCGGCTGTACACCGAGCCCGCCTACCGCCGGGATATGTTTGTGAACCCGATCCCCGAAATCCAGCGTGTCAATCTGAGCCACGTCGTGCTGCTCCTCAAGAGCCTCGGCGTCGACGACCTGCTCCAGTTCGACTTCATCGATGCGCCGCCCCAGGACACGATGCTGAACGCCATGTACCACCTGTGGATGCTCGGCGCGTTGCAGCGCGAGGGCCACCTCACGGAACTCGGCCGCAAGATGGTCGAGTTTCCGGTCGACCCGGCCCTCGCCAAGATCCTGATCATGAGCGTGCCAATGGCCTGCTCGGAGGAAGCGCTGAGTATCGTCAGCATGCTCTCGGTGCCGTCGGTGTTCTACCGCCCGAAGGAGCAGGCTGAAGCGTCGGACGCGGCCCGCGAGAAATTTTTGGTGGGCGAAAGCGACCACCTGACCCTGCTCCATGTGTATACGCAGTGGCTCGCGAACCGGCAGAGCGACCGATGGTGCACGAAGCACTTCATCCAGCCGAAGGCGATGCGCAAGGCCAAAGAAGTCCGCGACCAGCTCGTGGACATCATGACCGCCCAGCGGCTGCCGATCGTCTCCTCGGGCGCTGACTGGGATGTCGTGCGGCGCTGCATCGCCTCGGCGTACTTCTACCAGGCGGCGCGCATGCGCGGGATCGGCGAGTACATCAACGTTCGCACCGGCATGCCGGTTCACCTGCATCCGACGTCGGCGCTCTACGGCCGCGGCTTCACCCCGGACTACATCGTCTACCACGAGCTCATCTACACTAGCAAGCAGTACATGCAGCACGTGACCGCCGTCGATCCTTACTGGCTCGCTGAGTTCGGGCCCATGTTCTACGACCTCCGGCTCCCGATCGCGGCCCAGCGCGCTCGCGATGCGCCCGCCTGGGACCAGGACGCTGCCATGCGCGCCTGGGAAGAGACTTACGGCCGCACCGACCCCGCGTACCTGCGCCAGGTGCTAGCCTCCCAGCCAGGCGGCTCACTCTCCGCGATTCGGGGCGGCGCTGCCGCCGCATCGACGGCGGCGGCGGCGGCGGCGTCAACGCCATCGCTCGCCGCGGCGGCAACGTCGGCATCGACTCAAAATCCACTCAAGACGCCGGCGTCGGCCGCCCATCCCACCCGTCTGGTCGTGGCGGCAAAGCGACGACGGCGCGGCATCTAAGCAGGATCGATTATAAATAGTTGAGAACCACCGTCGTATGCGCGACGCGGATGAAGATGGGGAAAATGCGATCATGCCCATTGACGGACGCTGGATTAGAAATCCGCGCCGACGGGATTGGGATCGCTTTCGATGAGTTCGTCGCCGTCCCGCAGAGCAAATGGATCGTCCGCAAGACGCTGCGCCTCCATTTGAGCGGCGACTTCTTCCTCGAGATCGGGCATCGGGTAGCTAAGCAGCGCGGCGATGCCCGTGAGCTGCTCCAGCTGCTCGCCCGAGGAGTGCAGGGTCGAGAAGACGTAGACGGTGCCGCCCTGTCGCTTGACCTGCTCCACGAGCCGAATGTACCGCTTGCGCGTCGGAATGTCCGCCGACCGGAACAGACCGTCGGTGACGAGCAACGTCGTGACGGCCTTCTGGGCGGCGGCACGCGCCACGTAGTCATATCCGTAGAACGCCTGACCGCGGTCCTGGGCCAGCACCTTGAAGAACTCCTCCAAAGCGCGCGTTTCTTGAGCGAACTTGGTTTCCTTCAGCTGGGCCTGGACCCCCGGGTCGGCCATGATCTCGGTGAGCGCATGCTTGTGGCCGGTCGAGCAGTGCACGAGCACGGCTTTCTCCTTGATCGTCTCGGCCAGCCGAGGTGTATTCGACTTGACCGCGGCCGTCATCAGGTACGTGAGCAGCTGGTTCTTGACGAACCCGGGGCTGGCGAGCACGAGGGCCTTCACGACGCTGAAGTCGATACTGCGCGCGATCGCCTGGTAGATCTGCTCGTAGAAGCGGTCCATCGCCTTCGAGCGAGACGACGCATTCTCGCGGCGCTTGCGCGGGATGGTGCTCTCGATGCGCTGCACGACGACCGTCATACTCTCGGTGATCAGGCACACGTGCGCCAGCCCTTCCTCCATCACGACGGCGGCAATGTCCGCGCGCTTTGAGACGTCCGAGAGCGCCCGAATGCGGTCGAGCACGATTGTGTCCCACTCATCCTTGTAGATCGTCAGCTGGCGGTTCAGCTCGATCGCGAGGGTGTGGTACGCGCCGAGCTTGATGTGCGGCGACTCGGTTTGGTTGGTGCCCTTCACGCGGAGCTGCCCGCCCTGGACGTCATAGTCGACCGTCGCTACGACCAGCACCAGCGTCAGCTTGACTGCATGCTTGTCGACGGAGCCCGTGGAGGTCTCGGTGACGACGCGGCGCACGGTCGAACCCTTAATCCGGTCACCGGCCGTGATGATGTTGTACAAGTGCCACAGATCCTCGTTCTCCTCGGGAATGAGCACGAGACGGCCCGAGCGATCCTTCTCGATATGACGCGCGAGGATCTTCATCCTCACTGCGGCGTAAACACGGTCTCTGCGCCGTACGGGCGGCGTGTCAGGCGGGACGGCTGACCAATCAATGACCTCTCGTGACCACGGCCACGGCGATGGGCGATCGAGCGATAGGTGCCGTCCGGGGAGCGGAACGGCGATATATTGAGGTCAGTGGGGGGGGAATCCTGCCGTGTAGAGAAAGGGTCTGCGGATGACTGGAGATGCGGATGACTGGAGAGTAAATGGCCAGCTGCCCATCGACACGTGTCGCCCACGTGTCACTCACGTGGCCGAGATGAGACAGCGGAAGCGCCAAGACTTCGCCAGGCGATCGCCGCGCCGAGTTGACGGGTCGCGGTGCCGGACCCCGCCGCTCCTCGCCCCCGCAGGTGGGGACACGCCGACCCCGCTCATATGGGGACAGGCCGCGCGTTGCGCCACACTCGGAGGTCGCCCGCCCGTGAACCGGAGGCCGCCGCTGGTCGAGGAAAGCGGGCGGCGAAGTCGTGGAGCCGCCGAAATGACGGTCTTGCAAGTCTCATTGGTGCACCGAGGCTGCCATTCAGTCCGGGCTTTCCGTGACTAAGAAATTAAATTAAACTATCGAAAAGTGAATCAACAACAGAAAGCATGGACTCAGAAGGCACGGGGCTTCTCCTTGGTCTCCTTGCGCTGGGCTTCCAGCGAAGTCTGGCCGGTTTTCTTCATGATGGTGAGCTTGCCCGTGGCGAAGGCCTTGCCGGCAGCGTACTTTTCCGTCTCCTGGATCGCGCGTGCACGCAGCTTGGCCGTGAACTTCATTTGCTTCAAATGTGCCTGAGACTTGGGCTTCGGCTTGACCTCACGTGCGCCTACACGTCGAGCGGATGGCGGCGGATCGATTCCATGGGAGTCGAGTTGGAGACGAAAAGGGCCGATTGTCATGCATGGCGATAGACATGTCGTATTCCGGATCACCAGAAGATAAGCATGAGTCCACCTTGTCCAGGAAGAGCACCGAATTCGACAGGATATCAGGCAAGCAGAAATGCTCAACCGGCGGCTCCATGCGAGCTGCAACGGCGATCCATCATAGCGCGGGTCGAGAAGGTGACTTACCCTTGACGGGACGGCGTGTGGCCTGCTTGCGCTTCAGCTTGGCGAGCTGTTGCTTGGCCGCTTCCGACGGCTTAATGCCACCTTGAGCCATAGCGCCTCTGACGATTCAAAAGACCGAATCAAGTACGGATGCGGTATCAAACGCTATCGGCCAGGCCGATCCGGGCCGAGCAGAGAGGAGAATGAAACAGGCAGCGCGTACCGTGAGCGGCAGAACCCGGGCACGGCCAATACGAGGAAAGCGGAGCGAGCGGAGTTGGGGAGCGGGGTGACGGGGCCGAGCGGTCAGCGAGAATCCGACCTGATGCCCGCCGCAGGCCGTCCACCATCCGCTCAAAGCGGTCGCTCGAGCACCTGTCGCTTTTCATGTCGACCGTTATGATATGATATGACCGTTATGATCATCGAGAAGATCGCTGTTTCCGCCTGTCTGAATGATCCCGAATCGATGCCCGTCGCCGTCTCGAGCGACGGCCGTGGCCCCGCATCTCCGCGCGCCTTCTCCGACGCCGGCCTGGTTCCGGCCCCCACGACCGGGAAAGGGGGTGTGCTCGGCCCACCCCGGCACCGGCCGAGCCCCCGAGGGCCACGCCGTCCGACGCTGTGGGCGCAGCAACGGCGGGCGACTGGCCACGGCGCGGCGGCTCCCGCCGGCGGAGCGTCACCACGCATGCTCGGCCGGTATGCTCGCCCATGCGCGGCCCATGACGCCAACACGACGCCACCGATGATCGTGCAGCGCCATGAACCGACGGACCCCGCCGGCTCCTGGCAGCGGCGCGCCGCGGGGAACGCGGGGAACGCGGGCCGCCATGCCTCTTAACCACGCAGGGCCACGCGGATCCGCCTGGGCGTCCGGTTCGTGCCCAGAAAGGTCCGGGAACCACGGCAGACCTCGCATCAGGGAAGACCCTGACGGCCCCTGAACCCTGGATCGCTCCACGTGCTCTCTGCTCTGACCTCCTGACGACGACCGCCGCGCCTCCCCTCCCCGTTGACTCGTTCAGCCTGTCCCTGCTCGCACCATGTTCGGCCCCCAGGTTCCCCAGGTCACCGCCGCCCAGGTAAATCACGGACCGCCCCGACGGGCGCGGCGCCGTCTGCACATCAAGCACACGATAAAAGACCGCCGCGGCATGCTGAAACCAGGACGCTTCGATTGCGAACCGCTCTCCGCTGCTCCCAGAGGCAATGCCGTCCCGTCTCGTCTCGTACTGACCCTCATTCCCTGCTTCGCTTTCATGTCCTCCGCGGCGTCGCTCTCATGCGCGGGTTGATGCCCCCATCTTTCGGGCTCCTCGAATGGCGATGTCCCGCGGTCTCCTGCGTTTAAAGGCGAAGGCCAACCGCGCCGCCTCCAAGAAGGCCTTGAACGTATTCGTGGCTGCCGTCGTTGCGATCCGCACGGGTAACGTATTGAGACGCCGGCCTAGCGCCTCGGCGCCACTGCTGACAAAGTCGATCCCCGGTCGGCGGTTGGGCTGTAGGGCCTGCCCAGCTCAGAGCGGACAGTCATCGTCGTACGCCTTCACCACCCGGTGTCTCGGCGTCAGTATATCAATACTCATCCGTTTCGCTCTGTTTTGTCTTGTCCCTGCTTACATGGCTTCCGTATGGCTGTTCCTTATGGCTGTTCCTTATGGCTGACCCTTACCACGTGGACGTGGACGCTCCCGGTGACCGTCACGCCGCTCAGTGCCCTATGTCATCGATTACTTTCTGCACTAAACCATATGCACCTATTTCATAAGCAATACATTCCATTGGCCGCTCTTATGACCGCCCCCAACAGATCCATGTCGGACACCAAAAGCAGTGACCTCCTGCTCGTGGGCCGCCTAGGGGGGCCAACGACGCTTTGGACCGCCGGGAAGCGGCGACGCGAATACCCCCCCCCCCCCCCCCGAACTTCAGCCGGGTGTCGAGGGGCATAAAATGTTGATACCGACATGCCGGCGCACCCATCTTGATGTCTCGCCTCGGGTGAATCGGGACTACACCAGTTGTGGCGGCTGTGAGTGCCAGGACGGCGCATGCTGAGTGTTTGAAGTATCAGAACAAAATGTAACTCCGTCACGGGGAATCGAACCCCGGCCGTCTCGGTGAGAGCGAGAAATCCTGACCACTGGACCATGACGGATGTTTTTGTTTGTTGGACGGCGCCTTTAGTCTACCTGGAATCGATCACTTTCCGCCAGGTTCCATAAGGTTCCATGAGGTTCCATGAG